>JBBPBX010019157.1:25627-44748 GCA_038048925.1 Garcialebias charrua
CTCCAATAAAAGACAAACATAAAATAACTTGACCCAGCTGAGATTCGAACTCGTAGCCTACGGGTCAAGATAAAACGTGAGCTTAAAGCCAAGTGCTTATCCCTTGACGCCACAGCGGCTTATTAGTTTTTTTGGAGTCAACCTTTCCTATGAAGGATTTGCCACTTGTAAAATTCTGGCGCGCGCAAGATTTAGAAATTATCAGTAATATTTTAAAACCCTGGCTACGCGTAAGAGTTAGAGAATATTAGTTATATTTTATAGAACTTTATAGAAAGGCGGAAATGCTCTGTAGGCTATGGGTGCGCGCTTCGTGTTATTTACGTCCTAACATAAGCTGAATTGTAATCAGTGTCATTAACAAAAATTTAGCTCAGAAACACTAATATAGTCAGCTAACAAACATTTTTTAGCGGCGTGTCCGCTCTTAAAAGAACACTCCACCCACGTCAAGTGAACACTCCACCCACGTCAAGTGAACACCCCACCCACTTCAAGGCTTGCTCTCTACATAATGCGTAATGAACGCGGGCGGGCCAGTTCGGGCTATGGGCAAACCGGGAGCGGCCCGGGCCATTGAGGGCTGGCCAATGCAAAAACGGCTTTTGAACGGCATCCTGCACTTCACTATTCCACCACCAGGTTTCCTTATCATCCATTCTTTGTCCAGATGACACACCAAGTACTTTCCTACCTGTCTCTAATTACAGTTGATGTAGTAGCCTAGTCACTTGGAAGGTCTTTCTTACCACCCAGAGCTTTTAACAACTCCTCTCTGAATTTCTCACAACATTTAAAAAAGTTAAGTCTAGTCTTCTGGACATTCAAAAAACAAAACAAAACAAAAACATTGTAAAAACGTTTTGTCTTTCGTCCGAACGACTTCTTCGATCTGAGAAGCTGTCTTCAGCTCAGTCTTATAAATAGCACCGTCTCGTAGTGGATTAACCAGTTTGCTGCTGACAGCTGAAACCAGCTGCTCACATGATCAAGGAGGGCCATTAGCCTATCGATGGATTATTAGCGCCCTGATTGTTGCTAGCTATTCACAAGGGGCTGAGTGATACGATCAATAATAGCATTGTATAAGGGTGACAGTTGAACATGGAGGCCTCTACATCTGTATTAATGATGGATGGTTTCTTTTCACAAAGATGGCCTCCTTTACTCCTCTCTCAAACCACTGTTCCTCTCTATCAAGGATGTGAACATCTTCATCCCTGAAAGAGTGACCGCTGGCCTGGAGATGAGTGTAGACCGCAGAGTCCTGGCCTGATGATGTTGATTTTCTGTGCTGGTCCATCCTTTTGACCAGTGGCTGTTCAGTTTTCCCGATTTAAGACTGAACACCCTCCTGATACTGAACAACATACACAGTATTACTCTGTTTGTGCCGGGGGACTGGAACTTTGGGATGAACCGGTCTTTGCCGTAATGTATTTTGAGGTTTAAATGGTAAATGGTAAATGGGGCTTATTTATATAGCGCTTTCCAGCCCCCTATGAGGGACCTTAAAGCTACTGGGACGAAATGTTTAGAAAATAAACGTCTCAATTTCTCTGAAATTCCTGCAACATGCGGAACGACCACTGGTCTGGGTTTGGGTTCCTCCTTTTTACCTGATGGCTGGCTGGAGTCCTGTTTGGGTTTCTTCTCTGCTTTCAGGAAGGCCCAGTTAGGATATCCACATTTCTCTAGAGCCTGTCTTGTGTGGGATTTCTTCTTCTGTCTGGCTCCTGAGTTAGTGGGGACGCTGTCTGCTCTGTGGTACAGAGTCCTGATGACTCCTAACTTGTGCTCCAGAGGGTGATGGGAGTCAAAACTGCAAATGCTGGTCTGTGTGGGTGAGTTTGCAGTACACCTCGGTTTGCAAATGTCCTCCATCAGAAACTGAGACCTCACAGTCCAAGAAAGCCAGCCTGCCATTTTTTACATCTTCTTGTGTGAACTTGATGTATTTATCCACAGAGTGTATGTGCTCAGTGAAATGTTGGACTTCCTGAGATTTAATCTTAACCCAGGTGTCATCAACATACCTGAACCAATGACTTGGTGGTCTCCCTGAAAAGGACGTCAAGGCTCTCTTTTCTACCTCCTCCATGTACAGGTTGGCAACAATAGGAGAAACTGGAGACCCCATAGCACACCCATGTTTCTGCCTATAATATTGCTCCCCATATGTGAAGTAGGGTTAGGGTTAGATCAAAATTCAAGGAAAACAGATGAGTCTTAAGCAAAGATTTAAACGTCTCAACAGTCTGAGCGGTCTTTAAATTCTCAGGTAAACTGTTCCACAGCTTTGGAGCAGCAACCGCAAAAGCCCGATCACCTCGGGATTTCATTCTGGATTTCATTCTGATCTGGGGACATCTAAGAGAAACTGGTTGGTAGACCAGAGTGCTCTTACTGCAGTGTAGATGCTAATAAGATCACATAAATATGACGGGGCCAGACCTTTTAAGATTTTAAAAACAAGCAATAAAATCTTAAAGGTGGGGTGACATGATTTTTTTTACTATGCATAAAATTGCTCAAAATATGTATATTTGATCATTCAACTATGTTCATTTTTGCAAACAAAACGATAAATCAATTAAATTTTGCTTTAAAATAGATTTTAAACTTTGCACCGTGTTTATTCATGGGAAATCCGATTACACGCGAATGCACCATCTGTGACGTAAAATCGGGCTGAGGGCTCTGGTCTCTTTAATAGCGGACAATTTAAAACCCGACGAATTTAGCACTATATGTGAAGATTTGAGCTATTTTGTCTTCATTTTAGATTTTTCTACCTGGATTATTGAGCATGCATCAGGGTATTTGTCTTCAATTTGGGAAGCAGAAAATAGTTTGGGTGATGAAACAAGAAACAGCAGGATCTAATTTAGGTCTGATGCCGTATGAGACTTACCTTAGTACGGGTCGGGAGTAACACATCTAGCACCATCACAGTGAATACAGGGGCCCCACAAGGATGTGTGCTGAGCCCCCTTCTATTCACCCTGCTAACACACGACTGCACACCATCATACAGCTCCAACCACTTCATCAAGTTTGCGGACGACACAACAGTGGTAGGTCTCATCAGCAACAACGATGAGACGGACTACAGGAACGAGGTGAGCCGCTTGGCCTTGTGGTGCGGACACAACAATCTCACTCTCAACGTGGAGAAGACAAAGGAGATTGTTGTGGACTTCAGGAAGAGGGATGCCCAACATGCCCCTCTGACCATCAACAGCACCGCAGTGGAGAGAGTGGACAGCACCAAGTTCCTGGGAGTGCACGTCTCAGAGGACCTGTCCTGGAGCAGGAACACTGCAGCACTGGCCAAGAAGGCTCACCAGCGTCTCTACTTTCTCCGCAAGCTGAAAAGGGCTGGAGCTTCAACCCCCATCATGTGCACCTTCTACAGGGGTGCCATAGAAAGTGTCCTGACCAGCTGCATCACGGTGTGGTTTGGTGCATGCACTGCATCCTGCCGCAAGAGCCTCCAGCGCATCGTGAGAGCAGCTGAGAAGATCGTCGGCACCTCCTTGCCCTCACTGCAGGACTTACACAGCAACCGCCTCACTCGGAAAGCCCACTGCATGGCAGGTGATCCCACACACCCACTACACAGCTGCTTCAGACTGCTGCCATCAGGGAGGAGACTGAGGAGTCTCCAGGCTCGAACCAGCAGACTGAGAGACAGCTCTGTTCATCAGGCAGTCAGGATGCTAAACACTCTGCCTGCTCTGCCTCCCCTCCCATTTGAACTGCCTTAACACTAAAACTTTCTCACACATTACCACTCAACACAAAGATTTTAACACTGGACTCTGTGTCATCAAACGGGTTATTCACTAAACTCTCGGTCATGTGCTCATTCAGTTTGCACTACTTCTCATATTTGCACTAATGTTTGTATTACATTACTGCCTATAGTCATACTACTGTTTACATTCACTGTTTACATTTATTACTACTGTTTACATTTACACTACTTTTATATCTACACTACTGCTGATACATATACAGCATTCTCTGACTAGCCTTATTTAAGGATGCCAAATGTGCCTTATGTGCCTTACTGCATATGCCACTTTGCCTCTATACCAACATCAACTACCTCATACATATACTGTGTACATTAACTTATATGCTGCTTTGCCACTCTTTGCAAATGTCAATGCTAGAACCTTCAGTTTATTTTATAGATATACTTTTTATACTTTTTATACTACTATGCAAAAACTCAGGACAGTATTACACTTTTATTATTTCATTTTATGCTTATGTTCATTAAATGTTTAGTGTTTTAGTGTTGGTGTAAATTTTCATACTTTTATACTACTATGCAAAAACTCAGGACAGTGTTACACTTTTACTATTTTATGCTTATGTTTATTAAATGTTTCAGTGTTTGAGTGTTTAGATGGTTACTGTTGCACCAAGGGACTGAGAGAAATGCAATTTCAATCTAAATTTGTACATATTGCAGTTCTGACAATAAAGTTGACTTTGACTTTGACCTTCAGGTCGAGCAGCTCACACACGCGCACTGACAAGCCCAGAGCTCTGCTCGATTTTACGTCACAGATGGTGCGTTCACGTGTAATCGGATTTCCCAAGAATAAACACGGCGCAAAGTTTAAAATCAATTTTAAAGCAAAATTAAATCGATTTATCATTTTGTTTGCAAAAACGAACATATTTAAATGATAAAAGATATATATTTTGAGCAATTTTATGCATAGTAAAAGAAAATCATGTCACACCACCTTTAAAATCAATCCGGAGGTCGACAGGGAGCCAGTGGAGGGAAGCTAGGACAGGGGTTATTTGATCATATTTTTTAATTGCTGTTAAAAGACGAGCTGCTGCGTTCTGGACAGATTGTAAATTATGCAAATATGATTTGTCTAAACCAACATACAGTGAATTACAGTAGTCCAAATTTAGAGGTAATAAAAGCGTGAATCACCTTTTCAAGGTCTCAAAGAGAGACGAGACTTCACCTTGGCAATGAGTCTTAGCTGGAAGAAACTGGATTTAACAACTGCATTTATCTGTTTGTCTAATTTAAAAGCACTATCAGAGTCAGAGATTCTTTATTGTCATTTGCACCACATGTGGTACATGTGATGAAACGAGATTATGTATGCAGGGTCCCAGTAACATCCAACATTAAAATGTAAAAGAAGAACAGTATTAACATCTAAGATATGAACTAAGACAAACATCAACTAAAAATACACTAAGCACTAACAGGATAGAAAAACACTACTCCAAACAGCAGCACGAACATGAGTCTGTATGAGCAGATGGGCACAAATGAACACAGCAACATGAAACAGATCAGCAGCAACATGAAACAGATCAGCAGCAACATGAAACAGATCAGCAGCAACATGAAACAGATCAGCAGCAACATGAAACAGATCAGCAGCAACATGAAACAGATCAGCAGCAACATGAAACAGATCAGCAGCAACATGAAACAGATCAGCAGCAACATGAAACAGATCAGCAGCAACATGAAACAGATCAGCAGCAACATGAAACAGATCAGCAGCAACATGAAACAGATCAGCAGCAACATGAAACAGATCAGCAGCAACATGAAACAGATCAGCAGCAACATGAAACAGATCAGCAGCAACATGAAACAGATCAGCAGCAACATGAAACAGATCAGCAGCAACATGAAACAGATCAGCAGCAACATGAAACAGATCAGCAGCAACATGAAACAGATCAGCAGCAACATGAAACAGATCAGCAGCAACATGGTGTGATATTTTGCAGTGATTATTCTGGTTATTTATTCATAAGTCTAACAGCCTCAGGGTAGAAGCTGTTCCTCAGTCTAGTGGTTCTACACTTAGGGGCCGTTTACACCGCATGTATTTTGAGTGAAACCGCACCTTTCTCTCTGCGGTTCTGCCGATCGTTTACACAACACCACTGGTCCCCCTCTTTGAATCCGAAGGTTTCTGAATCCACCCACCAGAGTGGAGGTTTTTTGCTGACCCCCCGTTGATAACATAAACATCTCCCGCTGAGCTTCTGTTGGACCTACAGGCGCGCAGCACGCATGCGCGGACAGCCAGCCAGGTATTGGCATTTCTATCAACAACAATGGCGGCGGATAGGCACCGCTTTCTGAACTACAACTGATGGAATATATTTTGAGTCTCATATTTAATTAATCTACACCTGAATGAAGCTGCATCTGTGTTGGAAGAGACACAGTCTGGTGAGTGTTGGTGAGTGTTGTTGTAAAGTGTACTTAAAAAGGAAAGAGAAGGAGCAAAGGCTGGCATTGTACCAGTTTCCCCTCCACTCCAACTCTAACCCAGGCCCTAATTGTCTAAATGCATAAATGTGAGTGAGTCTGTTCACTCTGCTCACATATGATTGTATAGCCACGCATCCAGGCTGTCATATTGTTAAGTTTGCAGATGATACAGCTGTGGTGGGCTGCATCACAAACAATGATGAGTCCAGCTACAGACAGGAGGTGGAGCACCTGGAGAGCTGGTGCAAAGAGAATAATCTTCACATGAATGTGAAGAAGACAAAGGAGATGATTGTGGACTTCAGGAGGAACAAACACACCCACGCCCCACTGAAAATGGGTGGGTCTGCAGTGGAAGTGGTCTCCAGCTACAAATACTTGGGTGTACACTTGAATGATAACCTCAGCTGGAGCAACAACACCACCAGCCTGATCAAGAAAGGTCATCAGAGACTCTACTTCCTCAGACGGCTGAGACGTGCTGGTCTGAGCAGCCCAGTTCTCACCTCGTTCTACAGGTGTGCAGTGGAGAGCGTCCTGTGCTCCAGCATCAATGTGTGGCATGGAGGCTGCACAGTTGAAGAGAGGAAAGCTCTACAGAGAGTGGTGAAGGCTGCACAGAAGTCTGTTGGAGTCAGACTCCCCACCATCGCGGACGTTTACACCTCCAGGTGCAGGAAAAGAGCCACCTGCATCATGAAGGATCTCACTCACCCAGCACACTCGCTCTTTGCCCCACTCCCCTCAGGACGGAGGTTGAGGAGCATCAAATGTAGAACCACTAGACTGAGGAACAGCTTCTACCCTGAGGCTGTCAGACTCATGAATAAATAAATAACAAGAATAAACACTGCAAAATATCACATCATGTTGATGCTGATCTGTTTCATGTTGCTGCTGATCTGTTTCATGTTGCTGCTGATCTGTTTCATGTTGTTGCTGATCTGTTTCATGTTGTTGCTGATCTGTTTCATGTTGCTGCTGATGCTGCGTTTCACCTGTGACCATCTGCTCATAATGACTCATGTTCGTGCTGCTGTTTATAACGATGTTTTTCTACTACATTAGGGCTTAGAGTATTACTAGCTGATGCTTCTCTTAGTTAATCCTAGAATGTTATTACTGTTTTTCTCTTGCATTTGTTGTTTCTCTTGTAGTTGTTGTTGGATGTAACTGGGACCCCGTGTACATAATTTCGTTTTCATCACATGTACTACATGCGGTGCAAATGACAATAAAGACTCTCTGACTCTGACTCTGACTCTCTGAGCATAGGCATTGTTACGACCGGTAAAGGCCAAAACATACAAAGTGGACACTGACACAGAAAAAGAATTAAAACAATTTTTATTAAACTAAAACTAAGAGCCTCCAGGCTGGCAGGGTCCTCCCAGGCTTCTCACCAGGACTGGAGCGTCCTCTCCTGGATCAGCGTCCAAAGGAAAAGAAAATTAATAAAAAGTACAAATAAGTGTTGGACTGGTGGGCGAGGCCAAAAACAATAAAACGCCACCCAGGTTGATCCAATCCTGTACAGGACCGTCGTACCCCCCCAGGCGACGATCTACCTTACCAAAGAAGTCCCTCTAAATAAACAAAACACGAGAACTGGACTACCTGCACCCACACAGTCAAAAGTACAAACAAATGAGAAAGAGAAAAAGGTAACAGTCCCTCACTGTTGATCCCAGTTGTCCTCCTGAACAACTGCACAGACACTGCCCTCAGTGTCTCCAAAATTAACTCAAACAGGCCCCTGTGGCACAGGCCCACACCTCTTAAGTTAAACCAAAGTGGCAGCCAGCACTTAAGGTGCCTTAACCCACACAGAACTCTGCTTTAAGCAGCCAGAGTCACTTTAAGAGCTTAACCAGCTCACCTTCCACTCCCCCTGGAGCAGACTCACAAACAAGCGGAGAGGGTGGAGCTCTCCTCAATGTTTGTACATCCTACAGCTTCCCAGCTGTTAAACATCTAGTGTTTCCTACACCAGTCTCAAACAAGCTTAAAACTTGTTTCACACAACCCTAGTAAATACTAAGGCTGTCACAAGAGCACCCTTTGCTCTACATGTGCTGTTTAGGCAGCACCAGTCATTTAAGACATTTACTGTAAGTCATATAAGAGCCTAAGCTCAATGCATTCTACACGAGTGCTCAACTCACAGTGATCAAAAGTGGGTGGAGAACACTTCTGAACACACACACATGCAGCATAAAACTGCTTTGAGCAAAACTTGGTTTTTACCTGCAACAGGATTCCAAGTATTTCCAACAAGCCCCCTTGCTTGCGTCCACCAACCTCAATTGGCAATCTCAACAACTCCCTTGCTCCAAGCAAAGGCTCCACAGTGTTCAGGTCTCAGCTCAGACTATTTAAAAGGCTGAGAGCAAACAGGTGTTTCACCTGAGCTAATCAAGCCTGATTAGGCTGAGTGAAAAAAAGTGCAGCTACAGGCTGCTGGTGCTTTCTTTAGCAGACTGCAGCCAACCTAAACACAATAATGATGTTTTTAAAAAAACTCTGAACCCCCTCAGGTTCATAACACCCCCACCGAAAGTTATTTTGTATGGGGGTGATGTGTATGTTAGGGGAAAACATCACACATCCACCCATACAAAAAAAAACAGAGGGTTAAAATGTAGCGGTCACACCACCTAAATGGACTAAAAACACCATTTAAAAAACTAGTCCATCAAACCGCTAACATTTATTCTACAGTCACACTCAAAAAGTTTTAAAACCAAACAAGCAGCGCTTGTCTAAGTTTACCCTGAAAAGCTTTTTATTAGTCATCGACCCCAAACAAAAAACACCATAGTTGGTGCCAGCGTGTGACTGAATACTGGTCTTGACAGTCAGGGGGGATCTGTCCTCATTCTCTGCACCGGACAGCATCCCTGTGTCAGTTTCAACAGCTCTGCTCTCAGCCACACTGTAAGCACAGAGACAGTTAGACACAGAATCATGTGCATTGTGCTCAATGTAGGGTTGCAGCACCTCACATTTCACAGACAGCAAAAATGCATTTTCTGCTGCACTTTTAGTAATCGATTGCACATTGTCCTTCAACACTCCCTCATTGTTCTCTGCAAGAGAAAACAAAGGAACAGGTGGAATTGTTTTGTGTGACTTCACCTTCTTTGATAATTTCAGGTCCTCTCCTGACTGAACTAGATGTTCAGTTCCAAACAGCAGATGAAGACTTTTCCCCATGTCGATATAGTCTTTATTCTTCAGTTCCATCAACTGTTGTCTGGACAACAGAAGTTTTGCTTCATCTACTTCATTTGCAAACATTTCTGTTTTTACAGGAACTTGTTTCTCTTCAAGACTCGTCATAAATGTGTCACTTAAGTACACATCATCATCTCCATCATTGTTTTTAGCAGGAGCTACAGAAGAATGCAAAGAAACAGGAGGAACTGTTTCTTTTGGGTCCTCAGTCAGGTTCAATGGGACTTCCTCTGCTTCAGAACTGAATAAAAAACATTCACACAGATCAATGTTATTTTCCTTCAGCTCATTTAGTTTTTTTATGTTCTCTTCTGACTGAACTGGAATTTGTTCAGGTTCAGTTTCATGTTTAGTTTCAAGAAACAAGAAGAAACTGTCACCCAAATTGACATCATCCTCATTTTTCTCCTCCTCTGGACGATGTTCTTCTGGCGCCATCTCCTGTAGATGTGAGAGAGGCACACCTGCTTGAATGAAAGGCTCTGGTGTCACCTTTGGATGACACACAGTGGGACACGAACGTTGCTTTTCCCGTTCAGCTTTGAGTTTTATTTCTCTCTGCGACTCCAATAGTTCTTGCTCCAACTCTCTCAATTCTCTCTGCAACTCTTGGTCCAGAAGACGTCTCTCCTCTTCAAGAGCGGCATAAAGTCTTTGTCGTTCTTCTTCTTGTTTTTTCAGAAAAGCTTGGTGTGCGAGCTGTCTCTCTTGTACCTGCTTTCTCAAAAATGATAGTTCGCGCTCTTGTTTTTCTACTAAAGCAGTTCTCNCTGCTTTCTCAAAAATGATAGTTCGCACTCTTGTTTTTCTACTAAAGCAGTTCTCTCTTGCTCAAGAGCAGCTCGCTCCTCTTCAAGCTTCTTTCTCTCCATGGCAATCAAACGTTCTCTTTCCTCCTCCTTTTCTCTCAAACGCATTTGCTCATTCATCTCAGGAAAAATCCTAAGCTGACCCAATTCACAAAGCAGTTCACATCCCAACCATTCATCATCAGCATATTTTCTGACATCAATGTTAAAATGGTTTGCTACCCTTAGCTTTTGTTCTATTGTGCAGTCTACAAAGACTTGCACTGTGGGATGTTCAAGAAATCTTTTTAAATTGAAAGCCATGTTGTTGAGCAAAAACAAAAAAACTGTTTCTTTGTTTTTAAACAGCTTACTCAAACAGTTCACCACCAAATGTCCTGCACACAGATGACAGTAAACCAAAACACAAATGCCCTACTGCTCTTGAATGTATCACAGGCAGCAGCATACACACACAGCTGATAGTACTCTGCAATCAGCACCAAAGAGAAGCTTCAGCCAGCTTCCAACTGCTGAAGTTAAGTCCTTCACAAATTTGGTGACTAATTTTTTTTTAAGTTCACACTTTTGACAAACCCCCAAATAAATGTGAACAGAAAAACTGTTCAACCTAGCAAACACCATTAAGTATGTCAGCTGTGCACCGCACAGAACACACAAAAACACAGCTCAAGGCTATTTGTGAAACTGCCTGTCACAAACACTGTGTTTTAACTAATCAACGAGCCCCCATTAAATATTTAAGCACCCAAGCTCAAACAATGTCTGTTCAAAGACAGACCACCACCAACATGCACAGTAGGTGCACAGAACAAACAAGCAGCTTACCACTACACAAACTAGCTCATGCAAATCCAACACAACTCCTAAACTAGTTTGTTCATTCACATCCCAGACAAATCCTAAACTAACCAAAACAGCTCGTTCATTCAGATCCCGGACGAGCCCCCAATTTATATGTTACGACCGGTAAAGGCCAAAACATACAAAGTGGACACTGACACAGAAAAAGAATTAAAACGATTTTTATTAAACTAAAACTAAGAGCCTCCAGGCTGGCAGGGTCCTCCCAGGCTTCTCACCAGGACTGGAGCGTCCTCTCCTGGATCAGCGTCCAAAGGAAAAGAAAATTAATAAAAAGTACAAATAAGTGTTGGACTGGTGGGCGAGGCCAAAAACAATAAAACGCCACCCAGGTTGATCCAATCCTGTACAGGACCGTCGTACCCCCCCAGGCGACGATCTACCTTACCAAAGAAGTCCCTCTAAATAAACAAAACACGAGAACTGGACTACCTGCACCCACACAGTCAAAAGTACAAACAAATGAGAAAGAGAAAAAGGTAACAGTCCCTCACTGTTGATCCCAGTTGTCCTCCTGAACAACTGCACAGACACTGCCCTCAGTGTCTCCAAAATTAACTCAAACAGGCCCCTGTGGCACAGGCCCACACCTCTTAAGTTAAACCAAAGTGGCAGCCAGCACTTAAGGTGCCTTAACCCACACAGAACTCTGCTTTAAGCAGCCAGAGTCACTTTAAGAGCTTAACCAGCTCACCTTCCACTCCCCCTGGAGCAGACTCACAAACAAGCGGAGAGGGTGGAGCTCTCCTCAATGTTTGTACATCCTACAGCTTCCCAGCTGTTAAACATCTAGTGTTTCCTACACCAGTCTCAAACAAGCTTAAAACTTGTTTCACACAACCCTAGTAAATACTAAGGCTGTCACAAGAGCACCCTTTGCTCTACATGTGCTGTTTAGGCAGCACCAGTCATTTAAGACATTTACTGTAAGTCATATAAGAGCCTAAGCTCAATGCATTCTACACGAGTGCTCAACTCACAGTGATCAAAAGTGGGTGGAGAACACTTCTGAACACACACACATGCAGCATAAAACTGCTTTGAGCAAAACTTGGTTTTTACCTGCAACAGGATTCCAAGTATTTCCAACAAGCCCCCTTGCTTGCGTCCACCAACCTCAATTGGCAATCTCAACAACTCCCTTGCTCCAAGCAAAGGCTCCACAGTGTTTAGGTCTCAGCTCAGACTATTTAAAAGGCTGAGAGCAAACAGGTGTTTCACCTGAGCTAATCAAGCCTGATTAGGCTGAGTGAAAAAAAGTGCAGCTACAGGCTGCTGGTGCTTTCTTTAGCAGACTGCAGCCAACCTAAACACAATAATGATGTTTTAAAAAAAACTCTGAACCCCCTCAGGTTCATAACAGTAGGTCTAGGGGAAAAATATATTGGTATTGGTATTGGTTATCCGCCAAATAAGTTTTTCAATGTATCGGCATATCGGCCAAAAATCCAATATTGTGCATCTTTACAAATTACACATTTTATTAGAAAACTAAGATCATTACACTCAAAAACAAGAAGAAACCTTTTAAAACCAAGCTTTAATTATCAGAAAAAATTAGCTCTGTTAAACTTGATGAAAGGTCAACGAGTAGACAAACGGCGAAGCATACAGGTTGATCAAAAATGAAGCAAGAACGTGAAGAGCAGGGGAGAGAAACCAATGAACGTCTAGAGGAAAGAAAGACCAGACACGGGAAAAACAAGCGGTGTGTGCAGAAAGCAGAGCAGTACCTCATCAGTCAGGTGGTAGATTTTTCTCAGCATACTCTGTCGAGCAGCTTCAACCTCCTGGAAAAGAACAAGAGGGTAAAGTCATGTTCTCGACTGAGGCACCTCTACAGCTTCAAATCAACTGCAATGCTCTGCAACGTTTGGAAATAAGGAAATTGTCACGTTGGAAAATACGTTATTTAACCAAAACTTGAAAAATGTATTTGGGATTAGTCATATAATTTTTTTAAAAACACAACAACCATGGATCAGCTGTAGTTGCGTAAGATATTTTAGAGCCAAATCTCAGCTTCTGTGTAGAAATTACTTTTAACAGGTCGTTTGAGGTGGAAGGTTTGTCCTGAGACCCCCCCACTTCCCACCCCCTCCCCCATCTCAGCGCAGGAGCTCTACCTGGACAAAGTTGTGTCCATGTGTGACAGTGAAGGCTCTGAACAGCTTCTGTAGTGCTTAAATGTCTAAAAAGAGTGATCTCGGAGGTTGTTTCCTCGCAGCAGAGGTCAGACTCTACAACCAGCACGGCTCCCAATAAACAGAAATACAAATAATCATAAAAACCACTTTATGATTGTGTAATATTACCTATATGAAGGTGTAATCACTGTTTAAAGCACAAAATCTGTTTGGGTTTGAGGCAACTCATTTATTGACTGTTTTTGTTGTTGCGTAATCTAATTACAGTATCTACTTTAATTTATTACAATAATGTTTCTGTTCAGTGCCCTGAGATGACTTCTGTTGTGACTTGGCATTATATAAATAAACTGAATTGAATAAAACTCCTAAATGTTATATTTTGAAGCAAGGATGATGCAGGACCCAGTTTACATCAACATATTATAAAAACACTTCTGAAATCAAATTTGACTAAAACTTAGAATTTGTGAAACCTAATACTGTACGCAACTTAAAGTCAAGTCACATTTATTTTTAATAGCACATTTAAAATAGTAACTGTTATCAAAGTGCTTAACAAAAAATATCACAGCATCAAATATTAATAACATGATATTACAGCATCAGGAATAAAAGCATAAAAACACAAAGTATAATTAGAAACAATGAAATACTAAATCAAATCACCCTGAGTTAAATGTCAGGGAGTAAAAGAAAAAGGCATGAACACGATCAGCAACAATGAAATGCTAAATGAGATCACACTGTGTTAAATGTCAGTGAGTACAGGTGTGTTTTGAGGAGAGATTTAAAAGCAGAGACTGAGGTGGCCTGTCGAATGTTGATGGGCAGGTTATTCCAGAGTTTAGGGTCCACGACTGAAAACGTCTGATCTCCTCTGAGCTTCAACCTGGTTTTTGGTCCCACCAAAAGCAGCTGGATCTGATGATCTCAAGGCCCAAGAAGGAGCATAAGGATGAAGAAGGACGGAGAGGTATGAGGGTGCAAGGCCATTAACACACTTAAATGACAGAAGAATCTTTAAATCAATTCTGACACGCACAGGAAGCCAGTGAAAGGAGGACAGAACTAGGTATGTCCCGATCAGGTTTTTCTGACCCCGAGTCCGAGTCCGAGTCCTTTAATTTGAGTATTGGCCGATATCGAGTCCCAATCCGATACTTCTAAAATAATTTTTTAAAATGAAGAAGAAAAAAAGAAACAGATCCAGATGTCCCTTAATTTTTATTTTATTTATCTTAACATGGGTTGTCTGGTTAAACTCTGTGTATTGTGTCGGGTGTTTGTTTTTGAGGTGCCTTATCAGGTTTGTTGTGTTAAATGCAACCTTTTCCTTACCTCCTCTTGAAATACGAACTTTACTGTACATATCTCACAGTTTGCAAACGCAATATCTTTGTCATCTACTTTAAAATATCTCCACACGACAGACATGCCTGCCTCCACTTCAAGCTAACGCCGTGTTCTGTTTCTTTTTTACGGCAGTCACTGCTTTACGGCAGGCACTGCTGCAAAAATATTGTGCATGTGTTGTTTCGAGACAATTTGACTCTGTAACACAACATACTAACAGTTTATATAATATTCCCGTTTGTGTTTAGAATAAATATACACATATATATCCGATCCCTGATAGGTGTGTAACGCCCGATTCAAATAGAGTCTGAAACCACATGATTGGGACCGATTTCCGATCATGTGATCGGCTCGGGACATCCCTAGACAGAACCGGAGTAATGTGCTCAAATCTGCTAGTTCCTGTTAATAGCCGAGCTGCAGCATTTTGGACAAGCTGGAGACGTGAGAGGGAGACCTGACTGACCCCAGCATAAAGCGAGTTACAGTATTACAGCCAGGTTGTGATAAATCATCAGCAGAACAATGAAAGGAAAGATCATGTTTCCTCAGGTTAGACCCTAAGGGGAGCAGATACAATGAAAACAGGAGGGGTCCAAGAATGGAGCCTTGCGGGACCCCGCAGGAAAGAGGCACTGAAGTAGATAGAGTGTTAGCAACATTAACACAGAAACTCCTGTCACTCAGGTATGAATGGAACCCTTCTAATGCTGCACCAGTAATCCCAACCCAGTGTTCCAGCCAGGATAAAAGGATACTGTGGTCCACAGTTTCAAATGCAGCGGTAAGGTCAAGGAGTACCAGAACTACAGAATGACTAGAGTCATTTGCCAGAAGAATGTCATTGCAGACCCTAACTAAGGTTGTTTCGGTGCTGTGTAAAACACCTAGCATTGCTTGAAGGAATGCATATCGCCCACTGCCTTTCATGCCAGAGCGTTAGACTGAGATTATCTGAAGATGAGAGGGGACCGGAGGATTCTCAACTATTACCACATCAAATTTAAACTCAAAATCTACAAAAATAACTGAGTAGAAGCCATCTTGAATCAGGTTTGCTCCAGAGTTAATCAGTTGTAGATGTACATGCGGTGATCATTTCCTGAAAGTTTCATTAAAACCCATCCAATGGTTCATGGGATTTTTCGCTAACAGACAGCGTTAACTCCGATGGTTAATGCCAACGCTCAAAGTATGTGTTGTGAATGACTCTCAGCTACTACAAAGCCAAATTTTAGCTCAAAATTTGCAATGAGTAAGTGAGTAATAAAGTATTTTTGTGCTTCCAAGCGTCTGCTGGATGCGGCGGCCATCTTGGAATGGGTTGACTCAGAAAGTCAGCTCAATATAGATTTATATCCAGTGATTATTTTGTGAGAGTTTCAATAAAATCCAAGAAGTGGTTCAGATATTTTTGTCAACACAAGAAACAAAAACACGTGCGAGCCAAAACTTGGGCAGCAGGAGATAAATATTTTGTTCACGCCAACTGTTTCAGCAGCATTCAAACATTTGATTAACAAGCTGTGATGACATTTATTTAAACTTAAAGCTCCACTGACATGTTCTTTTAACTTTTCAAAAAATGGCACAACATATATAAATATTAAGATAGACCTCTGACCGTTTTTGCTAAAATAATGTTAAATGAATGAAAATTTCTCTCAAAATAGTTTAAAATTAGCGCCGTTTGTTTAGACCGTAAATCCGGATCTTCCGGTCACGTGTCAGCATTCCCGTTTCTGACGTCACGTCCGATACTGAACTCTGCTCAAACGACAAAAGTATAGACGCATCCGTCGAATTTAGCCATTTAAAACTACTCTAAACGGCGCTAATTTTAAACTATTTTGAGAGAAATTTTCATTCATTTAACATTATTTTAGCAAAAACGGTCAGAGGTCTATCTTAATATTTATATATGTTGTGCCATTTTTTGAAAAGTTAAAAGAACATGTCAGTGGAGCTTTAACCCTTCCAAGGAGTAAAGTATATCTAGACACTAACTTTTTGTACATTTGTCAATCTTGATCTCTCTGTTTCTAATTTGCTTCTATAAAAGCAGAAGAGGAACGCTTTACTTTGTGGCTCTAACATGAGGATTGTTCTTTAAACTCATTTTATCTTTTTCTTCCCTCTGCAGGATATTAGTTGAAGCAAAAAATGTAATAGATCTTCGTAAAGTCACTACAGCTTCAACACATGAGCATGTTCTCCTCATATTTCAAGCATCACCATAAAAAGCTTGTATATTTTATTTGTTTACCTGAGACATTTGTTTGAGCCAGAATGTGAGTGATGTACCTGTGCTGCAGCATCCTGAGAGAAGATGAAAGCGTTCACGTGAGATAAAGCCACCGCGTATAAGACAGGACACCAGGAGGACTTCAGGGTTCCCGTCACTAAAGAGCGAAAATGAAGCCGAAGAAGAGGGAGGGAGTCTTCAGGTGGGGAGGTGAACCGCTCCATGGGGATGGGCAGCTTCAGATGAAGAGACAGGACGCAGGTTAGAGGAGACGAGAACCATTTCAAACTTCTTTGTGTTTAATTGATTACCTGCTCCAGGGTGACCCCCAGGGATCTTAGCATCCCTACGTGCTCTCCGAACACAGCCAGCCTCAAGGTGGTGCTGTACCTCCTCTGCAAGGGCAAGAGCAACCAACAGCCAAACAGCTGGTCCCCAAAGGACACGGCCTCATACTGGGTCAACAGGGCTGTGTACAAATCCTGGAAGGAGGCGAGACCTGGAGGTGGTACATCCAGGTCCAACAAGTCCAGCTTTGACCCCCTGGAATAAAAAGCATTGGTTTAGGAGGAGCTTCTGGATTTATTTAAGATTCTAGTGTTGCCAGACCTGGTCAGCAGTCTGAACAGTCCCCAGGTTAGTCTTTGAACTGGTTTCTCCAGAAACAGGTCGCTTGAACACAGGAACACACAGGAGAGGCGGGCGAGCTTCGCCACAGGCGGGATCACCTAAAAAAACAAACATTCAAAACAAATCTGGGCTATGAAATCCATGAGTAAACAGACCTCAGCGAGAAGCGTTAGCCTACGGTCAATTATTGTTAAACATACATGGAAGATTATCAAATGTAATGATTTAGCCTAATTACTTACTTGGAATATTAAATAAATCTTGTTGACGGTTAGATCATCAGCTCTCAATGAAATTCTCCAAACAAATTCTCCAAACAGTGTAGGAGGTGGTGAAGAGACGACACAGGAGACGGGATATAGTTCTTCACTTTTAATCAACTCCTACTAAAACTGGCGGGAAAACCACCCAACACCGCCTTATATACCAACACAACATCCGGTCCTCTGGACCTTTCACAATAAAAGCATCCTGTAACACATTCGGTCCACTGGGTGTGAGTAGAGCCCCCTAGTGGTCCACCACACACGCCCCCCCAGAACACCCAGTAAGGTCCATCACTAGTCCCGCATTTTAGGTTTGATTAAACGACCAGAACGGCTGAACCTGGGCCCTGCAGAACCAGTCTGATGAAGCG
Source organism: Garcialebias charrua (assembly GCA_038048925.1). Lineage (NCBI taxonomy): Eukaryota > Metazoa > Chordata > Actinopteri > Cyprinodontiformes > Rivulidae > Garcialebias > Garcialebias charrua. Next base: position 43,842 of record JBBPBX010019157.1, read on the forward strand.
GAGGGCTCCGAGGAGGGCCTGCAGAAGATTCGGGCTCCAATGGACGTTGAGAGTCTCTGGAGTAACACATCTAGCACCATCACATTGAACACAGGGGCCCCACAAGGATGTGTGCTGAGCCCCCTTCTATTCACCCTGCTAACACACGACTGCACACCATCGTACAGCTCCAACCACTTCATCAAGTTTGCGGACGACACAACAGTGGTAGGTCTCATCAGCAACAACGATGAGACGGACTACAGGAACGAGGTGAGCCGCTTGGCCTTGTGGTGCGGACACAACAATCTCACTCTCAACGTGGAGAAGACAAAGGAGATTGTCGTGGACTTCAGGAAGAGGGATGCACAACATGCCCCTCTGACCATCAACAGCACCGCAGTGGAGAGAGTGGACAGCACCAAGTTCCTGGGAGTGCACGTCTCAAAGGACCTGTCCTGGAGCAGGAACACTGCAGCACTGGCCAAGAAGGCTCACCAGCGCCTCTACTTTCTCCGCAAGCTGAAAAGGGCTGGAGCTTCAACCTCCATCATGTGCACCTTCTACAGGGGAGCCATAGAAAGTGTCCTGACCAGCTGCATCACTGTGTGGTTTGGTGCATGCACTGCATCCTGCCGCAAGAGCCTCCAGCGCATCGTGAAAGCAGCTGAGAAGATCGTCGGCACCTCCTTGCCCTCACTGCAGGACTTACACAGCAAACGCCTCACTCGGAAAGCCCACTGCATGGCAGGTGATCCCACACACCCACTACACAGCCGCTTTAGACTGCTGCCATCAGGGAGGAGACTGAGGAGTCTCCAGGCTCGAACCAGCAGACTGAGAGACAGCTCTGTTCATCAGGCAGTCAGAATGCTAAACACTCTGCCTGCTCTGCCTCCCCTCCCATTTGAACTGCCTTAACACAAAA
>JBBPBX010019158.1:0-14496 GCA_038048925.1 Garcialebias charrua
CAGACATGTCCAAAGTGGTTCAAGACCAGAAAGTTCATTCTCAATAGTCCAGGTATCAAATCCGCTCATTCTCAATCAGTTCATCTGGACACTTTCTTTTTAGTAGAAACGTTTCACCCTCACTCCAGAGGGCTTCGTCAGTCAGAGCAGTCCAAAGCAAACTGAAGCTACCCCACCAAGTAAACAACTTAAGTGGACCAACCAGTTTGCTGTAGCCAAGATGGTTTCTTTGATCTTTTGGAGTTTGTTCCGCTGATAGTTAATGTCGAACACTCCATTTCGAACTGTCAAAAAGGTTTTGGGCAACACTTTTCCACACAATTCTTTCTGTTCATTTACACAAATGATGCATTAAGTGATCAATCTAATTTTCATTTATCTGCTTTATCATTTCTTCGTGTCTCTCTCTTTCTACTGAAGACACTGAATGACAAAAGGCTCAACTCCGGTGCTCTTCACTGACCTTTTTTTTCTTTAAAATTTATTTTAACCATCCAAAATCACGTTTTTGGATCGTTAAAAGCAGCTAAGCTGAGAAGCTAAGCTACGAACTAAGCTAACAGGCCAACCTCAAGAAAAAACCTCAGTCTTGTTGAAGCTCCAAAAATCAAAGTTGAAACCCGTGCCTTCGTGTAAAAAGTTGTTTTTCTCTGCAAAAAGAAGCTGAGAACTTGTTTATCCATCCATCCATTCTCTTCCGCTTATCCGGGGTCGGGTCGCGGGGGTAGCAGCCTAAGTAGGGAGGCACAGACTTCCCTCTCCCCAGCCACTTGGGCCAGCTCCTCCGGGGGAATCCCAAGGCGTTCCCAGGCCAGCCGAGAAACATAGTCCCTCCAGCGTGTCCTGGGTCTTCCTCTGGGTCTCCTCCCGGTGGGACATGCCCGGAACACCTCACCAGGGAGGCGTCCAGGAGGCATCCTAACCAGATGCCCGAGCCACCTCAACTGGCTCCTCTCGATGTGGAGAAGCAGCGGCTCTACTCTGAGTCCCTCCCGGATGACTGAGCTTCTCACCCTATCTCTAAGGGAGAGTCCAGACACCCTGCGGAGAAAACTCATTTCAGCCGCTTGTATCCGAGATCTCGTTCTTTCGGTCACAACCCAAAGCTCATGACCATAGATGAGGGTGGGAACGTAGATCGATCGGTAAATTGAGAGCTTTGCCTTTTGACTCAGCTCTCTCTTCACCACGACAGACCGGTACAGCGCCCGCTTCACTGCGGACGCTGCACCTATCCGCCTATCGATCTCACGCTCCAGTTTTCCCTCATTCGTGAACAAGACCCGAGATACTTAAACTCCTCCACTTGGGGCAGGACCTCCTCCCCGACCCGGAGAGGGCATGCTACCCTTTTCCGGCTCAAGACCATGGCCTCGGATTTGGAGGAACTGATCCTCATCCCGGCCGCATCACACTCGGCTGCAAACCGCTCCAGTGAAAGCTGTAGATCACGACCTGATGAAGCCAATAGGACCATATCATCTGCAAAAAACAGAGAAGTGATTCTAAGGCCACCAAAACGGATCCTCTCAACACCTTGGCTGCGCCTAGAAATTCTGTCCATAAAAGTTATGAACAGAATCGGTGACAAAGGGCAACCTTGGCAGAGTCCAACTCTCACTGGAAACGAGCCTGACTTACTGCCGGCAATGCGGACCAAGCTCTGACACCGGTCGTACAGGGACCTAACAGCCCGTATCAAAGGGCCTGGTACCCCATACTCCCGGAGTACCCGCCACAGGGCCCCCCGAGGGACGCGGTCGAATGCCTTCTCCAAGTCCACAAAGCACATGTAAACTGGTTGGGCAAACTTCCACGCACCCTCCAGGGTGTAGAGCTGGTCCAGTGTTCCACGACCAGGACGAAAACCACACTGCTCCTCCTGAATCCGAGGTTCGACTATCCGATGGACCCTCCTCTCCAGAACCCCTGAATAGACCTTACCAGGGAGGCTTAAGAGTGTGATCCCCCTATAGTTGGAACACACTCTATGGTCCCCCTTTTTGAATAGGGGAACCACCACCCCAGTCTGCCAATCCAAGGGAACTGCCCCCGATGTCCACGCAATATTGCAGAGTCGTGTAAGCCAACACAACCTGTTGTACCTATGTTGAATAACTGAATAAGCCAATATTGCACAACACATATAATAAATCAGGGGTCACCAACGTGGTGCCCGCAGGCACCTGGTCGCCCGCAGGGACCAAATGGGGTGGTGACAGCAATATAGATTTTTTAAATTTTATTTTTAAAAAGATGGTAGAAACTGATCCCCACCCCCCTTTATAAGAATCTGGTCTTTTACTTTAATAAATGTTAAAAAATCATTAGATATTTTTTACTTCATAATGTCATCTCTAAAAGCCCCCTCCAGCAAATCTAAAGTGGTCCACAGGCCACCAGTTGATAACCACGGTTGTAGGTTGTTATGGCTCCGGACACGTTTAATTTAGTGAAGGAAGGCATAAATATGTCTCTTTTGGTACGGAGAGATTTAATGTATACAGCGGTGCTTATACATTTATTTTACAGTCTGTCCCTGAACGCACCGCGAAAGTGTGTTATGCAAACGCTCGCACTACGGGACAGGGAAACATGCAGAGAACGGAGTAGTCAAGGAGGTTATGGTGTATGAAAAGTGTCTCCTATGATTTGAATAATAAAGCCACGTCAACTTCCAACCAGTATGTTTAAGCGTGCAGAGAAACATCACAGCGTCACTCACCTGGAACGATGGTGGCGGCGTTTCGCTTTTGAAGTTGCTGCTGTCCGAACTGGGATTTTAGTTCCTCCACCTTTCTCTTTCTCAGCTGGCTTTTCGGTGGGAAGTCGATGTCGTATTTTCCATGAACAGTCCGAAATCTGATTGTTTTCGCTTGTATGTTTTGCTGCGTTCCACCTTCGTGCCATTGTTTTTAGAAGCTGCATGAGCAATGACCTAAAGCTCTCATCTGATTGGTTGCCGTGTATGTCAATCAAGTGACGGGATGTTTGATAGGCTAAAACTCAAGATTCAGTTGTCATCTGATTGGTTGCCCTGTATGTCAATCAAGTAACGGGATGTTTGATTGGCTGACAATTTTTTAATGTCACGTTGCGGGAAAAAAAATTGTCACAATGCGGATCGACCAGCAGCTCTGGTCTAGTGGTTCTACATTTGATGCTCCTTAACCTCCGTCCTGAGGGGAGTGGGGCAAAGAGTGTGTGTGCTGGGTGAGTGGGGTCTTTCATGATGCAGGTGGCTCTTTTCCTGCATCTGGAGGTGTAAATGTCTGTGATGGTGGGGAGACTGACTCCAACAGACTTCTGTGCAGCCTTCACCACTCTCTGTAGAGCTTTTCTTTCTGCAGCTGTGCAGCCTCCATGCCACACGTTGATGCTGGAGCACAGGATGCTCTCCACTGCACACCTGTAGAAGGAGGTGAGGACTGAGCTTCTCAGACCAGCTCGTCTCAGCCGTCTGAGGAAGTAGAGTCTCTGATGACCTTTCTTGATCAGGCTGGTGGTGTTGTTGCTCCAGCTGAGGTTATCATTCATGTGTACACCCAAGTACTTGTAGCTGGAGACCACTTCCACCGCAGATCCACTTATGTTCAGTGGGGTGTGGGTGTGTTTGTTCCTTCTGAAGTCCACAATCATCTCCTTTGTCTTCTTCACATTGATGTGAAGGTTATTCTCTTTGCACCAGCTCTCCAGGTGTTCCACCTCCTGCCTGTAGCTGGACTCATCATTGTTTGTGATGCATCCCACCACCGCTGTATCATCTGCAAACTTAACAATATGACAGCCTGGATGGGTGGCTGCACAATCATATGTGAGCAGAGTGAACAGAAGAGGGCTCAGCACACATCCTTGAGGAGAGCCAGTGCTGAGGGTAATGGTGGAGGAGGAGAAGTTGTGGATCTTCACGGACTGAGGTCTGTTTGTTAAGAAGTCTAGGACCCAGTTACAAATGGAGGGGCTTAGTCCAAGTGTGAATAGTTTGTCCATCAGGGTTTGGGGGATCATGGTGTTGAAGGCAGACGTGAAGTCCACAAAGAGCATACGGATGTATGAGTCCTTCTGTTCCAGGTGGATGAGAGCAGTATGGACCACAGAGGAGCTGGTGTCCTCTGTTGATCGGTTCTCGCGGTATGCATACTGATGAGGGTCCTCGTTGATGTTGACGGTTGTCTTGATGTGGGTCATGACCAGTTTTTGCGACTATCGGGGTGAGGGCCACTGGCCGATAGTCATTCAGACCAGAGCCATATACAGTACTGTAAAGTGAGAGTTGCGACACTTCCATAGAGTTCCATTGTAAGAATGGAATGCGGAAGTCACGTGGGTCATGGAGGGGGCGATTTGTTCCATGGCTCTGGTTACAGTCTGACGCTGCCTGCAGTAGCGCTCCGTCGCCGCCAGAGGGCGCAGCTCCACAAGGTTTCCATAGTCAGAGTCAGAGAGTCTTTATTGTCATTTGCACCGCATGTGGTACATGTGATGAAAACGAGATTATGTACACGGGGTCCCAGTTACATCCAACAACAAATGCAAGAGAAAAACAGTAATAACATCTAGAATTAACTAAGAAAAACATCAACTAGTAATACACTAAGCCCTAATATAGTGGAAAAACATCATTATAATAATAATAATAATAATAATAAACTTTATTTGTATAGCACCTTCCTACAATGCCTTGCATTGACCAAGGTGCTTAACAGGATAAAAAGATGAATAAACTGGAACAATAAATCAATGAAAATAGAATAGGAAACAACAGCAATAAAAGAAGGCAATGGAAATAAAAAATGCTATGGAAATAAAAAATGCTACATACTAAAATAACACTAAAATAACACAAGTAATAAAAGTTACCGGTACACACTGAAAGCTTTTTTGAACAAGTGGAAATAAAAAGGCAATGGAAAAAAAAAAAATGTTACATATTAAAATACCAAAAGTAATAAAAGTTACACACTGGAAGCTTATTTGAACAAGTGGAAATAAAAAGGCAATGGAAATAAAAAATGCTACATATTAAAATACCAAAAGTAATAAAAGTTACACACTGAAACATAAACAGCAGCACGAACATGAGTCTGTATGAGCAGATGGTCACAGATGGTCACAGATGAACACAGCAACAAGAAAACAGATCAGCATCAGCATGATGTGATATTTTGCAGTGTTTATTTTTTATTTTATTTTTTTATTTATTCATGAGTCTAACAGCCTCAGGGTAGAAGCTGTTCCTCAGTCTAGTGGTTCTACATTTGATGCTCCTCAACCTCCGTCCTGAGGGGAGTGGGGCAAAGAGTGAGTGTGCTGGGTGAGTGAGGTCTTTCATGATGCAGGTGGCTCTTTTCCTGCATCTGGAGGTGTAAATGTCTGTGATGGTGGGGAGACTGACTCCAACAGACTTCTGTGCAGCCTTCACCACTCTCTGTAGAGCTTTCCTCTCTGCAACTGTGCAGCCTCCATGCCACACATTGATGCTGGAGCACAGGACGCTTTCCACTGCACACCTGTAGAACGAGGTGAGAACTGGGCTGCTCAGACCAGCACGTCTCACCCCAAAATTACACCACACGCGTTGCGGTTCCGCCCCGCTCCGGTCCGACCTCCGCAGCAAATACGCACCCATTATAATCAATGACAGAGTTTACACTGGCTCCGCACGGCGGCGGTGAGCTGCGGAGAGCGGACGGCAGTCCGTCAAAATTAGAAATTTTTCTATTTCTGCCGGACGCCGGAGCTGTGCCGGAGTCAACTTTTGAAGATTACGTCGCACCAACAGGAAAAGGAACGAGCACAACTTCCGTATTTACAAAATAAAATCACCACGGGCGGACTAATCCTAGCTTTATACGGATTTATTTGTACAAAAATGCTGTCAAACTATCATTTATGACTATTCTATGACTAAACTATTATATTTATGACTATGACTACGCCTACAAACGCAATACAAGAAATAAATAAATAAAAAAGTATTTTATTCTGAAATGTAAACATCACTTCCTGTTGCTCAAACCATGTAGCTCATTTACGAGAGAAGATCAAGGCAGCAGTCTCTCTACAGTTGTTCTCCTTCTTCCACCAAATGAATTGTTTTGTTCTGACTTACTTATTTATCACTTGATTTATCGCGCGATCTCGCACGTGTCTCGGAGCGGCGCATCCAGGCGGACCTGAGCGGAGCGGAGGCAGTGGGCTTTGGACTCGCTCAGCTGCGACCTGCGGACCGGAGCGGGGCGGATCCGCGTGTGGTGTAATTTTGGGGTCAGTCGTCTGAGGAAGTAGAGTCTTTGATGACCTTTCTTGATCAGGCTGGTGGTGTTGTTGCTCCAGCTGAGGTTATCATTCAAGTGTACACCCAAGTATTTGTAGCTGGAGACCACCATAGCCGTAGTTTGGAACGATTGACCGCCTGTCGGCGAGTTCAAAGTGTGTCGGAACTCTCACTTTATATGGCTCTGATTCAGACCAGTCACTGTGGAGCTTTTTGTGACTGGGATGATGGTGGCAGTCTTCAGGCAGGTGGGAACTGTTTCCAGGGCAAGTGAGGTGTTAAAGATGTCGGTCAGCACCTCACAAAGCTGATCAGCACATTCCTTCAGAACTTTCCCGGGGATGTTGTCTGGGCCGGTTGCTTTGTGAGGGTTGATCCTTCTGAGACTGCCTCTCACTGACATCATCATCACTGACACTGACTTATCATGACATGCCTACCATATTTTTCAGAGTATAGGTCGCACCTTTTTATCATTTTTTCATGGCCTGCGACCTATATATGGCTTTTTATCACTTTCGGCGAAACAAATTTTAAAATCCAGCTCATTTCACAATTACGTTCATTTATTAAGGAAAAGTTCAGCTCAGACACATATTTGCTATAATTTTTATCAAACAAATAATTGTTTTTAAGTGTTAATCTTCTTAAAAGCCTTGCTGTGCGCTCCTGTGGCAGACATTTGCAGCAGAGCTAAACGTAGGTGCGACCTATACTCCGGTGCGACCTATCTAGGGATTTTTCCAATCTATTGGTAATAATTGGACAATGCGACCTATACTCCGGTGCGACCTATACTCCGAAAAATAATTAAAACATCAGTATTTGGTCTTCTTTCACCCAGTGTGTTTTGCGCTGCTGCAGGACTCATTTTTCTCACAAATCTCCTCAGCACCCTCAAGTTTTGACAGGCTTTGGTTTTATTTTAGCTCCAAATATTGTTCTCTCAACTTGTCACATCTTCTATATGAAATGTCTGTCTGTTGTTTGCTGTCAGGGTGTGAGACACCGTATCTTTGTTGTGTTTACAATTCTTCCATTAAATTTTTTTATTTTAAGCTTAGATTAAACCAGAGTTGATGTTGGAGCTGTAGCAGCTGCACTACAACATTTCAAACTTCATCAGCAGAAAGTGAAAAGAGATTAAATGAGCTCACAGAGGTTTCTTTGTTTCTTCAGCGTCTTTCGAAGATACACTTTTGGTTGTTTGGCGTCACGGCTGGCAGCGGAGAGGAAAAGGTTTCTCAGAGGTGCTGGACGAGATGACGGACCACAGGAAGGTCTACAGGATGGTGAAGTCAGACAGGTGCCTCACATCTTCCCTATCTGCTCTGCACATTTAGTTTTAGAAAACTCATTTAAATGTTTCACGTTGTGTAGTCATGAATCTTATTATTGTAAACTCCTGCCGTGTTTGACCTCTGACCTTCTGACTGCAGGATGATCGTGTTGGAAACGCATCAAACTGAAGACCCGTCAAGTCTGTCTAACTTGTACCTTCTGGAAGTGGCTGAGAACTACATGTTGCTGCCGTGATGCTCCTGGGCACGATGGGAAAGTTCCCGCTGCGTGTGAACGCCTCCGTTGCTTCTCAGCAGGATAAAAACGAACACACGAGGCGGCGGAGTTTGTGTCATCTTTACGTTGGACGGGGATCAGTGCGGCTTTATTTTCCACCAGCGGAGGAAGTGATGTCAGCAGGAGACCGTCCGGACATTTCAGAGCTGAAAAACCCAAACTGAAGGAAGGTCCAGATCCAAACAGTGAAGAGGACTGAGTTCGTTCTTCTGCCACAGTATTACTGGTCACAGCAGCAGCCTGCAGAGACTGACAGAATGGCTTCCCTGAAATTTAAGCTGAAGTGAAGCTCGGCCGATGCTTGTGTTGTTTTGTGACCTGGACTCGTGTGTCAGTGTCGCATCAACTGTGTTACTGTTGTTACACTCTAATAAAGTTATTTACACACGTTTATGTCAGCTATGTTGATGACTGTGTGGTTGGAAAGGTGCTAAAACTTCAGGTGGGACAAAATATTCAAACAGCAAACTTCTCCATGTCAGGATGGCTCCCTCGGCTGGTCGGTTGCCATCCTTACATCACAGGTGTTTGGTGTTTAGTTAATTAGTTATGTCTGTATTTAAGTTAGCATTCTGCCCTTTGTGTTTGTCGGGTCATAGTCATTTCTCTCCCTGATGTCTGGTGGAGCCATTAATCGTTTTCTCCTCGTTTTTGTAAGTTACTGCACCGTCAGTCTTTTGTTTTCATAATCAAACAGTTTATTATTTTACACTCTCCGTCTCCGAGTCCTGTTCCGCCTGCACTCTGGGTTTGCTTGCTCCATCAACCGAATCGTGACAGTATGACCCGACCTCCTCGAAACCGCAAACCCCAGAGGCGGAACAGCGAATCCGCTCAGCGGTTGCTGGACGCGGCCGCAGGTCAGGACGAGCCGACAGTCATCCGCATGTTCGGATTCCGAACAGAAACTGTCTGGAGGGACCACAGCCCAGAAGTGGAGATCCTCTCATCCCCGCTTCTAGTCGAGGAGGAACAGAGGAAGCTCGGAGGCGGCCACGCAGCTTTTTGGCCATCTCCCTCCTACGTTCCGAAGCTCCGATCGATGTGGTCCGACTCGGACGACGAGTCAGAACCGGAGGGGTTCTGGGCAGGTTCGGTACCGGCTCTCAGCCCACATCGCCGCTGGTCTAAACGAGTGGACATTTCCGGGTTCCAGCCCCGTCCACCTTCAGTCTCTCCACGTCGGCTGTCAAAGAAGCCGGGGAACTTTTTGAAGGGGGTGGCGCGTGTGTCAGCCCATGTGCCGGCCCGGCTAACAGCGGTTCTGACGGGACTGAGGGGAGACTGTTTCTGAAGGAGGAGGTTGCACGCCCCTGCGCGCCTGCCGTGAGGGGAGAGGAAGTCAGCAGCTCCAGTGTTTTGTGGGAAAGATTAATCGCTGCTGAGGGAATCATTTCCTCATACACTGGAGCTGACAACAAAGACAGCTCGCTGGAGGTGTGGCAGTCGTTCGAGCAGGCGTGGAGAGAAAAGTGTGTGCTACGTTCACTACTGCTCGCTCGTGAACAGTCAGGTCCACCTCCCAGCTCACAATCAGTTGATCACAGCTCCTCGTCTTCATCAGCTTCTCCTCTGAGTTCACCTAGCAGCTCAGCAGCAGCGTCAGCAGAAGCTACACCTCTCAGCTCCTCAACTCTAGCTGCAATCCTGAGCTCACCCACAGCAGCTGCACTTCTGAGCTCACCCACAGTAGCTGGCCCGGGTCTCATTCTAGCTGCTCAGCCTGAGGCACCTCTCTGCACACCATCTGCTTGACAGCTGAGTTTACCAACTGCTGCATCTGATCCGGGACTCACTCCAGCTGCACCAAACCCGGCTCCCATGCCAGCATCCAGACTGGCTCCCATGCCAGCGTCCAGACTGGCTCCCATGCCAGCGTCCAGACTGGGACCCATGCCAGCGTCCAGACTGGCTCCCATGCCAGCGTTCAGACTGGCTTCCATGCCAGCGCCCAGGCGGTTTCCTGTACCAGCCATCGACAAACCAGGTCCATCAGAAGCAGTGTCACTTCTTTTCTCCACAGACACTGTTCCCGAGGTGGTCCTGGGTTCTGAGGTCCTCAGCCAACCGGAGGTCCTCGTCTTACCGGGGGTTTTCGCCTCTGAGGTCTCCGTCGTAGAGGTCCTTAAAACTTCAGGGGTCCCTACTACATCAGGGGTCCTCGTTCCTGCTGAGGTCCACCCTGCCGCAGAAGATCTGAGACCTGCCGCTGGAGATCTGGGACCAGCCGCAGAAGACTCGGAACCGTCGGTTGCAGATCCCACGCCGGACTCATCGCTGCAGGCTCCTCTTCGCTGACTGCAGCAGAGGTTGACTCTTCGCCGGCCGACTCCTCGCCGTCATTGTCGGCTGCAACAGAGATTGTCTTGTCGCCCGACTCACCGACTAAAGACGTCTTGTCGCCCGACTCGCGACTGAAGACGTCTTGTCGCCCGACTCGCCGATTGCAGACGTCTCGTCATCCGACTCGCCGAATGACGACGTCTCATCGCCCGTCTCGGCATCCAACGATGTCTCATCGCCCGTTTCTGCGTCTAACGACGTCTCATCGCCTGTCTCGGCGCCCAACGACGTCTCATCGCCCGTCTCTGCGCCCAACAACGTCTCATCGCCCATCTTGGCGCCCAACGACGTCTCATCGTCCATCTCGGCGCCCAACGACGTCTCATCGCCCGTCTCGGCGACCAACGACGTCTCATCGCCCGTCTCGGCGTCCAACGACGTCTCTTCGCACGTCTTGGCGTCCAACGACATCACATCGCCCGTCTCTGCGCCCTACGACGTCTCATTGCCCGTCTCGATGCCCAACGACGTCTCATCGCCCGTCTCGGTGCCCAACGACGTCTCATCTGCCGTCTCGGCGCCCAACGACGTCTCATCGCCCGTCTCGGGGCCCAACGATGTCTCATCGTCCGTCTCGGCGCCCAACGACGTCTTATCGCCCGTCTTGGGGCCCAACGACGTCTCATCGCCCGCAGCAGTGGCTCCACGACTCGTCTTATCGCCCGTCTTGGGGCCCAACGACGTCTCATTGCCCGCAGCAGTGACTCCACGACTCGTCTCATCGCCCGCAGCAGTGGCTCCACGACTCGTCTCATCGCCCGCAGCAGTGGCTCCACGACTCGTCTCAGCACCCGCAGCAGTGGTTCCACGACTCGTCTTATCGCCCGCAGCAGTGGCTCCACTACTCGTCTCATCACCCGCAGCAGAGGCTCCATGGCTCATCTCCTCGCCTGCTGCAGTGGCTCTCGCACCTCCGGGGTCCTTCCAGTCTTCAGTGGTCCTTGTTTCAGTCGGGGTCCTCACTTCTGCTGGGGGCTTCGTTCGTCGACCTACGGCTGTCCTGGGGGTCTTCTCTCCTCCGGTTGTGGTTCCTCCACTGGTCACGTGGGACCAGCCTCCTGGTCGTCTGCCGGCCCCCTGGCTGTTCGATGGTTGGTCGCCGGGCCGCCCCCCGGATCTGGCTGATAGTGTTGGCCCACCACTCTGCTCGTTGCCTCCCTCCGCCCGCCCTTGTTCTGTTGGGGGGCCTCTTTTGGGACGCCGTGGGACGTCTGTGGGGGGGGTACTGTCATGATGGCTCCCTCGGTTGCCATCCCTACATCACAGGTGTTTGGTGTTTAGTTAATTAGTCTGTATTTAAGTTAGCATCCTGCCCTTTGTGTTTGTCGGGTTATAGTCATTTCTCTCCCTGATGTCTGGTGGAGACATTAATCATTTTCTCCTCGTTTTTGTAAGTTACTGCACCATCGGTTTTTTGTTTTCATAATCAAAGTGTTTATTATTTTACACTCTCCGTCTCCGAGTCCTGTTCCGCCTGCACTCTGGGTTTGCTTGCTCCATCGGAACCGAATTGTGACACTCCATTGTCTACATTACAGATAAATGTCATCAGGAGAAACGCTTTGATTTCATATTTAATGGTGTTTATCTTTTTCCAGCAAGATGGATTAACCATCCATCCATCCATTGTCTTCCGCTTATCCGGGGTCGGGTCGCGGGGGTAGCAGCCTAAGTAGGGAGGCCCAGACTTCCCTCTCCCCAGCCACTTGGAGCAGCTCCTCTGGGGGAATCCCAAGGCGTTCCCAGGCCAGCCAAGAAACATAGTCCCTCCAGTGTGTCCTGGGTCTTCCTCTGGGTCTCCTCCCACCGAGAGGCCCAAGCAAGATGGATTAGTTTACATAAAAGTCCATTTTTAAACTCAAGCCATAATTTTATTCAGAATCACAACTTTGAGACACCGAGTCATAGTTTCAGGGTGCTACTTCAAATTTAAGAGATGCTGAGTCCTGTTTACAAAATGTTAAGTCCTAAACACAACGTGCTTGTCATAAATATTAAATAATAAATCAAAAATATGAAAACTCAATTATGAGACAGTCATAATAACAAAGTGCCGTCTTAATTTTTAAATACTAAGTCATAATTTTGTGATGCAAAGTCAATTTTAAAGTCTTAAGTCATAATAACTTTGGGATACTAGCCCAAAATGAGATTATAATTCAAAAACACAAGATTGTAGCTCGGGCAGCACGGTGGTGCAGTTGGTGGAGCTGCCGCCACTCAGCGAGCAGGTTGTCTCAGTTCAAATCCCGGCCTGGGGCCTTCTTGGGTGGAGTTTGCATGTTCGCTCTCCGTGTGTTTTCTCCGGGTACTCCGATTTCCTCCTCCCACAGACCAAAAACATCCATGTTAGGCTGATTGGTAACTCTAAGTAAATTGTCCCTAAGTGAGTGAGAGAATGAATGGTTGTTTGTCTCGTTTGTCTCTGTGTCCCTGTGATGAACAGGAGACTTTTCCTAGGTGTCCTCCGCCCCTCGCACAGTGATTACTGGACATGGGCACTAGCGACCCCCATGACCAAAAATGGAAGAAGCGGGTAAAGATAATGGATGGATGGATTTGACAGTACTGGTGTCCCCCACCTCTCACACAGTAACTGCTGGACATGGGCACCAGCGACCCGAAAAGGAAGAAGTGGGTAAACGTAATGGATGGATGGAAGATTGTAGCTCATGTTATTAAGACGCACCATCATTATAACGATCTGTTTAGTCATAAATTGGAGATTCTGATGATCTTGTTGATAATTTTACTACTTCAATGCAAACTTCTCTTGTTATCAATCAGAGGAAGCTGGCTCCTTGGTTCAATTCTGAGTTACGTACTTTAAAACAGGCGTCTAGAAAGCTGGAAGGAAAATGGCGCTCCACTGACGTGGAATAATTTTATTTAACTTGGAGAGATTACCTGCTAACAAATAAGAAAGCTCTCTGTAAAGCTAGAACTGTGTTATTCATCTTTAATAGATGAGAATATTAATAACCCCAGTTTTCTGTTCAGTACTATATACTGTATTCAGGTATATGACCTGAATGAGCCGAACGTTTTGATTTATGAACCATATAAATAGAACAAAAACTGAGGAATGTGTTAAAAGCTGAAGAAAAACGAATCTGTGAAAATGATTTGATGACCTGCCGAGTCATTGTGATTTGCTGTCGTGGATAAGATGCTCTGTCATGATAATGACATGCTGAGTTTTGATTATGACCTACGGTGTCATGGATGAGATGCTGAGTCATGAAAATGATCTGTTGAATCATGATTATTATTCCTTTTAAGGCTGGGCTTAAGACATTCCTTTTTTGATAAATATTTAGGGTTATGCTGCCTAGAATACTAGAGGACAAACTGACGTCATTTCCTTAAATGAAACGTTAAAACTGAATAGCTTTCATTTGATACTATGTCAACAAGTGATTCTTGACCTGCCATTGTGTATCTGTTCCTCTCAAACCCATTCGAAGCAGATGGCTGCTTGTCCTGAGTCTGGTTCTGCTAAAGGTTTCTTCCTCACGAGGGAGTTTTTCCTTTCCACTGTCGCCTTCATGCTTGCTCAAGATAGTTCTGCCTCAAAGCAGTCTGCTCCTCAGTGAAATAATGTTATATTGGTTTTTTTTTATATTAATATTTATGTTCATTGCCCTGAGATGACTTCTGTTGTGACTTGGAGCTATATAAATAAACCGAATTGAATTATGACCTGAATTATGTTGGAATCCTGGCAAAAACCAATGCAGATATGTTTCTGTTTTTGATTTTCTACATCCTTATATGTTTTGCTACTTTGCTACTTTGTTTTAATTTGTAAAAATAAAAAAAAATCTGTATTTCTCTCTTATGTTTGTCTATTGTTGATTGTTTAAGGAAAATCTACTGTTGCTGTTGTCATCATTCTCTAGTTTGTAGACAGGTCTCTCTTGTAAATGAGTCCTCGAGGCTCAATGAGATTAACCTGACTAAATAAAGGTTGAATGAAAAAAAAAAAAAAAAAAGACCTGCTGAGTCATGATTTCAGATCATGGGTTTTAGTTCGTTTATCGAAGTGGCAGAAACCAGGTTCCATGTTTTTCTGCACATATTTAAGGTGAATATAACTTTGTTGTTTTGGCTCTGGGTGTGAAGCCGGATGTGTCTCCTCTTCTCCCCCTGAGCACCGACGCACGCAGAGCGGCTCGCAGTGATGCTCGCAGCCGCTCGGAGGAGCTGCCTCAGCGGGTGTGAGAGGCACCGGGCGGCCCGGGGGCTCTGCGTCGACTTTTATTCTCGCAGTCTCTTATTTTTATTTTCTTAATCCC
>JBBPBX010019158.1:15304-44746 GCA_038048925.1 Garcialebias charrua
ACATCTAATTTACTTAATAGAGTTTTAGCTGCTGATCCATACACCACACTCCCATAATCTATTCTTGACCGGATTAGTGACACATAAATATGTTTAAGAGATTCAAAATTTGCACCCCATGTCAACCCTGCAGTCTGAGATGCTGTATTCAGTTCAGTCTTATAAATAGCACCCTCTCACAGTGGATCAACCAGTTGACTGATGACAGCCGAAACCAGCTGCTCACATGATCAAGGAGGACCATCAGCCTAACGATGGATCGTTAGCACCCTGATGGTTGTTTGCTATTCACAGAGGGCTGAGTGATACTAGCAATAACAGCATGCATTGTAATGCCGGGTTCCCACCGAACGCGTCTTGAGCAGCAAAAACGCTCTCAACGTTGGCTGCTTGTCAACAGATGTCTGTTCACACTGAAGACGCACAGTGGGAGGAGCGTCTTGTTCCTTTTCCGTTCGGGTTTGTTTGTTTTTTGTACACCGGGCAGATAAAATCAGCTGTACGTGAGCCTCGTTACTACTTGAGTGGGTTTTCTACGAGCCGAACTGCAGCTCCGAAGTCTTTGTTGAGATTAAAACGTTTTTTAATGTTTGGGGTGATCGTACGCTCGAGTGGACAGCGGCAACTGTAAAAATGCCAAGTTTCTTACCGGAGGCTGGTTTCTTCATGGAGGCTCGTTGGGCTAAGTTTAAAAAATACAAAAAAAGTCCCGTCGTCGTTGCGTCATCACATACAAAGTCTCTCCCGATTGGTTGCTGCGATGCGGCAAGCAGCCAAAGTTCGATTTGTTGAACTTTGGCAGCCGCTGCTTTGGACGCGCCGCGAGCGCGGAAAAGAACTGCCGCGCTGCTTGAACTGCTCAAAACGCGCCACGCCGCGCCGCTCCTCCACACAGACTTTGCATGTAAACTGGATGTTTCCGCTGCTCGAAACGCGTTTGGTGGGTAGCCGGCATAAGAGGGGGACAGTTGAACCCGGAGGCCTCCATCTCTGTTTAATGATGGACGGTTTCTTTTATCAAAGATGGCCTCCTTTACTCCTCTCTCAAACCATCGTTCCTCTCTATCAAGGATGTGAACATCTTCATCCCTGAAAGAGTGACCGCTGGCCTGGAGATGAGTGTAGACGTTTCGTTGGTCACTTAGGTTTTTTAGAGTCAGAGTCAGAGAGTCTTTATTGTCATTTGCACCGCATGTGGTACATGTGATGAAAACGAGATTATGTACACAGGGTCCCAGTTACATCCAACAACAAATGCAAGAGAAAAACAGAGAGGGCGGCCGTGGCGTAGTGGTAATGGCAGTCGTCCCCCGATCGGAAGGTTGGCGGTTCGAATCCCGGTTCCCCACACCATGTGTCGTTGTGTCCTTGGGCAAGACACTTAACCCAGAGTTGCTCCCGGTAGGACTGGAAAGCACCTTGCATGGTAGTCTGCCGCTACCGGTGTATGAATGTGTGTAGCATTCAATGTGTGTAGCGCTTTGAGATTTTCACTAATGAAAAGCGCGTTATAAATTGAATTCATTATTATTATTATTATTAGGATTAACTAAGAAAAACATCAACTAGTAATACACTGCCCTAATGTAATAGAAAAACATCATTATAAACAGCAGCACGAACATGAGTCTGTATGAGCAGATGGTCACAGATGAACACAGCAACAAGAAAACAGATCAGCATCAGCATGATGTGATATTTTGCAGTGTTTATTCGTGTTGATTATTTATTCATGAGTCTAACAGCCTCAGGGTAGAAGCTGTTCCTCAGTCTAGTGGTTCTACATTTGATGCTCCTCAACCTCCGTCCTGAGGGGAGTGGGGCAAAGAGTGAGTGTGCTGGGTGAGTGAGGTCTTTCATGATGCAGGTGGCTCTTTTCCTGCATCTGGAGGTGTAAATGTCTGTGATGGTGGGGAGACTGACTCCAACAGACTTCTGTGCAGCCTTCACCACTCTCTGTAGAGCTTTCCTCTCTGCAACTGTGCAGCCTCCATGCCACACATTGATGCTGGAGCACAGGATGCTCTCCACTGCACACCTGTAGAAGGAGGTGAGGACTGGGCTGCTCAGACCAGCTCGTCTCAGCCGTCTGAGGAAGTAGAGTCTCTGATGACCTTTCTTGATCAGGCTGGTGGTGTTGTTGCTCCAGCTGAGGTTGTTTTTAGAGCCCCCCATATAGCTTTGCTCCCCCCACTGCCTGACGGTTCTACGTGTACCGTATTTTCCAGCCTTTAAGTCGCTCCGCCCCATAAGTCGCTTTAGTCCAATATGTCCAATAAATTGGAAAAATCCATAAATATGTTGCTTTGCCCCATAAGTTGCATCTATTATGCGTCACCGCTGATGTGTTGCGTATGTTACGCGTCGCTGCCGACAACCCGAAATGATGGCCGATGTTTTGCCCTGCTGCAAATGGTTGCCCACGGAAGGACTTTAACAAGATTAACACGGTAAAAACAATTATTTGTTTGCTGAAAATTATAGCAAAGATGTGTCTTAGCTGAACTTTTCCTTAATAAATGCACGTAATTGTCAAATCAGCTGGATTTAAAAAGTAGTTTCGCTACTGCACCCGCACGGGTGGGACCGCAGCATTTTCTTTAAAATTTATCAAGATAAACACTTAAAAATATATATTTGTTCGCTGACGTTATAGTAAAAGTGTTTCTGAGCTTAACCGTTCCTTAATAAATTCACGTAAAGGTCAAATCAGCTGGATTTAAATTGTTTCGCTTTGACGTCTTCCAAACGGTCGCGCGCTGCGAAAATAAATTATAAATAAATCGAATTTTCGCTCAAACATCTACATCTCCTACAGCTAACAGTTTGTAAATGTCCATCCAGTGATCACTTTCTGTAAGTTTGATCAAAATCTGTCGTGTGGTTCATGAGCTAAAATCTGTTGTGTGGTTCATGAGCTAACAAGGTAACAGTAGTTCAGACCTCCAGAAAGCAGGAGGCCGTGTTGCGACAGAGTGAGTCCGAGCAGAGGAGGCTTTTTTCGGACACATGAGCTGGGAACGGTCGGTGGACCCTAGCGGCCTAAAGTGGTACTGTACTGCTCCATTTTTTTTGTCAGAATGAATGGAAACGGTCATATCTCAGCCAAAAATTGGTCTAAAAATATGGGAAAAAATCCATAAATATGTCGCTTCGCCCCATAAGTCGCAGGACATGAAAATTAGTTAAAAAAACTGTGACTTATTGGCCAGAAAATATGGTATTACAGCTGCAGAATATTATTGTGATAAATGCACGTGGTGATGCCCTTATTTATGTGTGAGCGTTTAGTGGAGTCCATCAGATTGTGTCATGCAGTTTGTTTATTCTTAAAGGAGACCACATATTGTTTATTTTTTATTTTTATGGTATTTCTGTGGGCTATTTAGACCATATTCATTCAATTTAATGCACAAAATAATTCTTAGATAATAAAATACATGTACTGTATCCCCTTTCTAGTTATGCATTTTCTGACTTCCGTTCTAAACGACCGGTTTATGATAATGAGCTCTGAATGCCCCGCCCTACAAAAATCGGTTTACATTAACTCCGCCCTCTGAAACAGGCAGTATCTCTAATATGTTGTTGTTTTAAAATTAGCTCTTTTTGAATTACTCATTTGACTTACTGTTAGTGCTAGCTTAAGATAACTTACCGAAAGCCGTCTGCGCGCGCCGCCATTTGCAGCTCCTTTTAGCATTAGCCCACCTCCGAGGCTAATGATAGCTCTTCCTCCTCCGGCACACCGCCAGTTAACCGCTCGTTGCATGCGGCGCTTTTGGGAGCGATCGCTGCTTCAGTCCACACACACACAAAGTTCACCGAGTGTCTCCAGTTAATTTATCCGTATGAGGCAACCTCTGACCGGACCCCACGGACCTCAAAAGCCAGCAGCTCCCAGCAGTTCCCGCACGCAGATGGTCCCTTCGCCGGCGGTCTGCTCGTTTTATTTCTGCCGGCTGCGCGTTGGGAGCGATCGCTAAAAATTGAACTAAAACGTAAAAATAACAATTATACTTTATTTATAAAGCCATTTAAAACAACCACAGCTGCAACAAAGTGCTGTACACATGAAATTAAGAACATTTAAACAAAAGATGAGATGAAATCAGGAATCAGGTGAGGGGCTGGACTCAGGTTTGGTGTGGGTTGTGGCTGCGGTTTGTGACATCACAAACCGCAGGAAGTGAGAACGAGACAAATCTATCACAGACAAATAAATCTACTTAGAGTAAATAAACCACTGGGTGCATTTCTTTGGCCTTAGGACTGTTTTTTTATGAAGTACATACCCAAAGTTGAGTAAAAAAAAACATTAAAAAGTGAATTTTGAATCTGTGGTCCCCTTTAAATCCTTTGCGATGCCCACCCTGACATACTGTGCAACGCAACACACATTCTGAGCCAATGGTGCCCAGTCCTGCCCTCAAGGGCCACTATCCTGCACGCCTCTGTGGTTTCCCGGCTCTTCAGCAGGTCTTCAGGTTCTGGACCGTGTTCCTCCAGGACCAGGAATGGAGACCGCAGTTCTGAGCGCTCACAAAAGGTTTTAGTTTCAAATGTAGCGATGAATTATTGGAGTCACCTCTGACTGTTATCAAAGTGGTGAGTTCCTGGAACAAACGCTGGTTTTATAAATGTGCGGAAACTTTCCACCGGGTTTAGGTTGGGGCTTTGGGAAGGCCCATCAGAATCCAGTTCTGATGAGCTCATTGAACTGTCCAGCTGTTGAACTGAGGTGAAGAAGAACCTGGACATTGTCCTCTGTTTTTGGATTAACATTGTGCAGTGCCTCAGTACCCCGGCAACATACTACCACCACCATGCTCTACAGTAGCCTTGATCCCTCCAAACGTCCTTCTTGTCATGGAGTCCAAACAGAAGACGTTTAGCTCATGCATGTGATCCAGCTGCAGGCTTCAGTCCTGCCTAAGGAGGCGGAGCTTCTGTCTCGGTCCTCACTTGGACAGACGCCTGTGTTCCTCCTGCACAGTTCTCCTTCATCTGAGTGTCGGTCAGTCCAACTAGTGCTGTCGAACAGAACGTTTCTGTGCTGGTGAAGAGAAACTGCAGCTGCAGTCAGGATCACTAATGACAATTTAACGGTCCTCAAGACAGTCCAGCACCACTTAGTAAAAGATTCGTTTAAGAACCTACGTTTACATTTAAACAATTCAAACTTGTGCCCCAGATTCTTGTTTTTGAAACTCATTGAAGTTGTATTTTTAGAATCATTCTGTCTTGGAAACGGAACAGTTCACATAAATCATGATCCAGATTAAGGACTTTCACACCCGCAACGAGCAGACAGAAACTTCTGATCCCGGCTGCAGCAGAACCAGAACACCAGAACCAGAACACCAGAACCAGAACACCAGGTGCTTCTCATGATGAAAGGTGCAGAAAATGTCTTCACCTCCCAGTTCCTCATCGCAGAGCTGTTCTCATTTTCATGGATTCTTAACGAGGAAACAAAACTAGTTTTTTTACCGGTGTTTGACCTTTCTGAACACAACTAAAGCTGTTTGTTGTTCTCAGAGGTAGATGGTCGTTGGTTCTCAGAGGTAGATGGTCGTTGGTTCTCAGAGGTAGATGGTCGTTGGTTCTCAGAGGTAGATGGTTGTTGGTTCTCAGAGGTAGATGGTCGTTGGTTCTCAGAGGTAGATGGTTGTTGGTTCTCAGAGGTAGATGGTTGTTGGTTCTCAGAGGTAGATGGTCGTTGGTTCTCAGAGGTAGATGGTCGTTGGTTCTCAGAGGTAGATGGTCGTTGGTTCTCAGAGGTAGATGGTTGTTGGTTCTCAGAGGTAGATGGTTGTTGGTTCTCAGAGGTAGATGGTTGTTGGTTCTCAGAGTTAGATGCTCGTTGGTTCTCAGAGGTAGATGCTTGTAGTTTTTCAGAGATAGATGGTTGTTGGTTCTCAGAGGTAGATGCTTGTTGGTTCTCAGAGGTAGATGGTCGTTGGTTCTCAGAGGTAGATTGTCATTGGTTCTCAGAGGTAGATGCCCGTTGGATCTCAGAGGTAGATGGTTGTTGGTTCTCAGAGGTAGATGGTTGTTGGTTCTCAGAGGTAGATGGTTGTTGGTTCTCAGAGGTAGATGGTTGTTGTTTGTCAGAGATAGATGATTGTTGGTTCTCAGAGGTAGATGCTTGTTGGTTCTCAGAGATAGATGGTTGTTGGTTGTTGTTTGTCAGAGATAGATGGTTGTTGGTTCTCAGAGATAGATGGTTGTTGGTTCTCAGAGGTAGATGGTTGTTGGTTCTCAGAGATAGATGGTTGTTGGTTCTCAGAGATAGATGGTTGTTGGTTCTCAGAGGTAGATGGTTGTTGGTTCTCAGAGGTAGATGGTTGTTGGTTCTCAGAGGTAGATGGTTGTTGGTTCTCAGAGGTAGATGGTTGTTGGTTCTCAGAGGTAGATGGTTGTTGGTTCTCAGAGGTAGATGGTCGTTGGTTCTCAGAGGTAGATGGTTGTTGGTTCTCAGAGGTAGATGGTTGTTGGTTCTCAGAGGTAAGATGGTTGTTGGTTCTCAGAGGTAGATGGTTGTTGGTTCTCAGAGGTAGATGGTTGTTGGTTCTCAGAGGTAGATGGTTGTTGGTTCTCAGAGGTAGTTGGTTGTTGGTTCTCAGAGGTAGATTCATTCATTCATTCATTCATTCAACCTTTATTTATACAGGCTAGCCTCGTTGAGTCACTGGGACTCATTTACAAGAGGGACCTGTCTCACTCACACCAAACAACCATCCACTCTCACACTCACACCTAGGGTCAATTTAGAGTCACCAATCTGATGGTTGTTGGTTCTCAGAGGTAGATGGTTGTTGGTTCTCAGAGGTAGATGGTTGTTGGTTCTCAGAGGTAGATGGTTGTTGCCTCTCAGAGGTAAATGGTTGTTGGTTCTCAGAGGTAGATGGTCGTTGGTTCTCAGAGGTAGATGGTTGTTGGTTCTCAGAGGTAGATGGTTGTTGGTTCTCAGAGGTAGATGGTTGTTGGTTCTCAGAGATACAGGTAGTCCCCGACTTACGAACGCTCTGACCTACGAGGTTCCGGACTTACGAGCTGGCGAATTTTTGGAAAAAACGCAAAAAATACCGAGTTTTTCTGTGATTTTTCACCACAGTTCGTTAGCTAAACATGTGGACACACGTTTCCGATCATTTTTATGCACTCGTAAGCAGTTTTTCGATGAAAAACGAGTGTTTGTAGTCGCGCTAGCAAAACCGTTCCAACTTACGAGCGAAATTCCGGACTTACGAGACACGTGGCGGCCGTTCCAAGTTACGAATTTTCGCTTTACGAGCGCCTCGTTATAACGGAACTCGCTCGTAAGTCGGGGACTACCTGTAGATGGTTGTTGGTTCTCAGAGGTAGATGCTCGTTGGTTCTCAGAGATAGATGGTTGTTGGTTCTCAGAGATAGATGGTTATTGGTTCTCAGAGGTAGATGGTTGTTGGTTCTCAGAGGTAGATGGTTGTTGGTTCTCAGAGGTAGATGGTTGTTGGTTCTCAGAGGTAGATGGTTGTTGGTTCTCAGAGGTAGATGGTTGTTGGTTCTCAGAGGTAGATGGTCGTTGGTTCTCAGAGATAGATGGTTGTTGGTTCTCAGAGGTAGATGGTTGTTGGTTCTCAGAGGTAGATGGTCGTTGGTTCTCAGAGGTAGATGGTCGTTGGTTCTCAGAGGTAGATGGTCGTTGGTTCTCAGAGGTAGATGGTCGTTGGTTCTCAGAGATAGATGGTTGTTGGTTCTCAGAGGTAGATGGTTGTTGGTTCTCAGAGGTAGATGGTTGTTGGTTCTCAGAGGTAGATGGTCGTTGGTTCTCAGAGGTAGATGGTTGTTGGTTCTCAGAGGTAGATGGTTGTTGGTTCTCAGAGGTAGATGGTTGTTGGTTCTCAGAGGTAGATGGTTGTTGGTTCTCAGAGGTAGATGGTTGTTGGTTCTC
Organism: Garcialebias charrua; assembly: GCA_038048925.1. Taxonomy (NCBI): domain Eukaryota; kingdom Metazoa; phylum Chordata; class Actinopteri; order Cyprinodontiformes; family Rivulidae; genus Garcialebias; species Garcialebias charrua. The sequence goes on from JBBPBX010019158.1 coordinate 23,244, forward strand.
AGAGGTAGATGGTTGTTGGTTCTCAGAGGTAGATGGTTGTTGGTTCTCAGAGGTAGATGGTTGTTGGTTCTCAGAGGTAGATGCTCGTTGGTTCTCAGAGGTAGATGTTGTTGGTTCTCAGAGATAGATGGTTGTTGGTTCTCAGAGGTAGATGGTTGTTGGTTCTCAGAGGTAGATGGTTGTTGGTTCTCAGAGGTAGATGGTTGTTGGTTCTCAGAGGTAGATGGTCGTTGGTTCTCAGAGGTAGATGGTTGTTGGTTCTCAGAGGTAGATGGTTGTTGGTTCTCAGAGGTAGATGGTTGTTGGTTCTCAGAGGTAGATGCTCGTTGGTTCTCAGAGTTAGATGCTCGTTGGTTCTCAGAGGTAGATGCTTGTAGTTTTTCAGAGATAGATGGTTGTTGGTTCTCAGAGGTAGATGCTTGTTGGTTCTCAGAGGTAGATGGTCGTTGGTTCTCAGAGGTAGATGGTCGTTGGTTCTCAGAGGTAGATGGTCGTTGGTTCTCAGAGGTAGATGGTCGTTGGTTCTCAGAGATAGATGGTTGTTGGTTCTCAGAGGTAGATGGTCGTTGGTTCTCAGAGGTAGATGGTCGTTGGTTCTCAGAGGTAGATGGTCGTTGGTTCTCAGAGGTAGATGGTTGTTGGTTCTCAGAGGTAGATGGTTGTTGGTTCTCAGAGGTAGATGGTCGTTGGTTCTCAGAGGTAGATGGTCGTTGGTTCTCAGAGGTAGATGGTCGTTGGTTCTCAGAGATAGATGGTTGTTGGTTCTCAGAGGTAGATGGTCGTTGGTTCTCAGAGGTAGATGGTCGTTGGTTCTCAGAGGTAGATGGTCGTTGGTTCTCAGAGGTAGATGGTCGTTGGTTCTCAGAGGTAGATGGTCGTTGGTTCTCAGAGATAGATGGTTGTTGGTTCTCAGAGATAGATGGTTGTTGGTTCTCAGAGGTAGATGGTTGTTGGTTCTCAGAGGTAGATGGTTGTTGGTTCTCAGAGGTAGATGGTTGTTGGTTCTCAGAGGTAGATGGTTGTTGGTTCTCAGAGGTAGATGGTCGTTGGTTCTCAGAGGTAGATGGTTGTTGGTTCTCAGAGGTAGATGCTTGTTGGTTCTCGGAGGTAGATGGTCGTTGGCTCTCGGAGGTAGATGGTTGTTGGTTCTTAGAGGTAGATGCTTGTTGTTTCTTGTGTTCTGGTTCTACTTGTCGGAGAGCTCGATTGTTTCAGGCTCGAGATCCAAACCAGCTCTGAGGCCGTGTTCTGGTCTGCAGGATGACATAAAACTTTCAGGTAATGATGGTTTGAGTGAAGCTTCCCTGCTGCCTCAGAGACCACCATTTAAGTTCCCGCTCATGTTACTAAAAGCGTAAGAAGCTGACGGAGACTCCCACGTGGCGGCCATTAATTTATTTTTATATTTTTTACAGTACTTTGTGTTGGGGTTCGCTCTCAGCTACCACCACACCAAATTTCAGCCAAAAATCTACGAGTTATACTTTTTTTTTTAAAGCTTTGGTGACCATCTTGGATTTTTGATCCGGATTCATAATTTTGTTGTGCATCTCTGTCAGGTACCACCACACCAAATTTCAGCTCAATATCTTTTAAAATAGCATAGTTATATTTTTTCCCTTTTAGCTAAGGCGGCTATCTTGGATTTTTAATTTGCATCAGGAATGTATAACTCGCTCTCAACTACCACCAGACCATACTTTAGCTCAATATCTCAAATATCGACTGAGTTATAGTCAATTTCTGAAGTAGCCGTGGCAGCCATCTTGAACCAAAATGGCTCCAAAAGTTCATAGACCACTTCGCTGTCAGTAATGTGACCTTGCTGTGGCAGTTGGAACATGGGCGTAGCCAGGATTTTATGAGGGGCCGTTCGTGTGAAGGAAAAGTGGACCTAAAAAGAGCAACACACCTCGGTGGTTCACTGGAAGCACGTCGGGTTGCCACTCCAAACTTTATCTCGACTCGGGTTCGATCCTCACTTGGTTGAACTTATTTTACGTTTGTCTTTTATTGGATAAAAAAAAGGAGTTTGTGTTAACCACAGGCATATTAAGTCTATGGTGTTAACCGGTTCGACATTAGCAGCGTCTCCATACCTTCTCTTTCCACCTCTCTTAACACAGAACTTGTGTTGTGCGGGATTTGTAGGCGGGACTTCATAGGCAAAGTGGGCGGTTCGTTCGAACCCAATGACCCCCGCCCGGCTACGCGCATGGTTGGAAGCTGTTCAGAGTTCTGTCAGTGTTTTCAATTAGAAAAATGGCATCTTTGTTGGCAAACTACATCGCTATGGTAACTTGAAATGCCAATAAAAGTACCGTAGGACATGTCATGGTGCCTAGCCGGTCGTTTCCATATAAAATTTGTGGGGTTACACGACACGTTGTGGTTCAGGAAAAGTAAGAGCCTTATCAGGTGGATAATATTAGGTGGCTGCCTTGTTGTGGGCTCATCTAACTCCAGAAAACCGGTCCAACTGGACTCTTCTGTAAGCCTGTTTACCTGCGGGGTCATGTGACCCTCTGCATCATGTGACGTGGTTCTGATGAGTCGGCCTCCTATCTGCTCCCTGCAGGCCGTGGACCTCAGTAAACCCATAGACAAGAGGATCTACAAGGGAACTCAGCCGACGTGTCACGACTTCAACCAGTACTCGGCCACGGCGGAGAGCGTGGCGCTCATCGTGGGCTTCTCAGCCGGTCAGGTCCAGTACCTCGACCCCATCAAGAAGGAAACCAGCAAGCTCTTCAACGAGGAGGTATGACTTTGATGTTTTCACTTCTGGTTTAGCTGGAGCACAGCTTCAGCTGGTCCTCCATGTGTGTTTGTGTTTGGATCTCCACGCGCTTCATGCTATCTTTAAAACTTAATTGTAGTAAAAAATATATATACTGTACATGTTTTTAAAACGACTGCCCTGGTTCTGAAAAAGAAAACTGATGAGTAAAATGAAATTAGAAACAAAATCAATAAATTCAAATCTCATAAACTCACATTTCATTCACAGTGAACATGGTAGACATATGAAACGTTTAAAATAAGAAGTTGGACCAGTTTTAGAAAAAGACGAGGTAATTTAGAATTTTATGGCGGCAAAACTTAAAAAGAAATAAACATTTGTCAGAGGAGGTGGTACGGATCAGAACCAACTGGAGGAACATTTTACAACCAAAGTTTATCATCATCATGTCAGTTAGAGGACTGAGGGTAAACAAGATGGGCAGAAGTTCAGCAGTCAGTCTAAAACTCCTGGAACTCTTTCAGAGCAAAGGTCCTGAATAAAGACTAATCTACATCATCTCCAGTTCATAATCTGATCCACAGATTAGAATAATCTGAAGACATTTGAGCTCAAAAGGACGAGGCCCTCAGGGGCCACTGCATTAAACCCAGGTCTGGACTCTGGTTCTGTTCACACACAGTTCATCCACAGATGCTGCTTAAAGCCCCACTGACATGATTTTTAAATTTTCATAAAATTGCTCAATATATATATATTTTATCATTTAAATATGTTCATTTTTGCAAACAAAATGATAAATCACTTTAATTTTGCTTTAAAAGTGATTTTGAACTTCAAGCCGTGTTTAATCGTGGGAAATCAAAGTCAAAGTCAACTTTATTGTCAAAACTGCAATATGTACAGGACATACACAGGATTGAAATTGTGTTTCTCTCAGTCCCTCGGTGCAACAGTAACTATCTAGTAAACACTAAACACTAAAACATTTAATAAACATAAGCATAAAATAGTAAAAGTGTAACACTGTCCTGAGTTTTTTCATAGTAGTATAAAAGTATGAAAATTTACACCAACACTGAAACACCAAACACCCAATGAACATAAGCATAAAATGAAATAATAAAAGTGTAATACTGTCCTGAGTTTTTTCATAGTAGTATAAAAAGTATAAAAAGTATATCTATAAAATAAACTGAAGGTTCTAGCATTGACATTTGCAAAGAGTGGCACAGCAGCATATGAGTTAATGTACACAGTATATGTATGAGGTAGTTGATGTTGGTAATCCGATTACACGCGAACGCACCATCTGTGACGTAACACTGGGCAGAGCTCTGGGCTTGTCACAGTGCGCAGGTATGAGCAGCTCCACATGAAGGTAAGTCTGATACAGCATCAGACCTAAATTAGATCCTGTTGTTTCTTGTTCCATCACCCAAACTATTTTCTGCTTCCCAAAATGAAGACAAATAGCTCAAATCTTCACATAGATTGATAAATTCGTCGGGTTTTAAATTGTCCGCTATTAAAGAGACCAGAGCCCTCTGCCTCACACTACGTCACAGTTCGCGTGTAATCGGATTTCCCATGATTAAACACGGCTTGAAGTTCAAAATCACTTTTAAAGCAAAATTAAAGTGATTTATCATTTTGTTTGCAAAAACGAACATATTTAAATGATAAAATATATATATTTTGAGAAATTTTATGAATAGTAAAAAAATCATGTCAGTGGACCTTTAAAGCTCTATCAGACAAAAAAGAAGCCAGATGTGAATGCTGTCCAGAACTGCTACCGTCTTCTCTGGACCAGAGCTCGTTTCAGATGGACTGAGGTGAAGTCCAGAAATGTTCTGGTCAGATGGGTCCAAATCTGAGGTTCTGTTTGGAGGACACCATGTCCTCTGGACTAAAGAGGAGAGGAACCTTCCAGACGGTTATCAACTCACAGTTCAAACAGCTGCCTCTCTGATGGTATAGGGGTGCATTAGTGCCTCTGATATGAACAGCTGACACATCTGGAAACACTCCCATCAACACAGAAAATCTTCAGGAGTTAGAACATCTGCTCCGATTCAGGGGAGAAGATCCAGGACTGAAGAACAGCTAGAGTCCTTCGTCAGACCAGAGCGCTCCTGAACCTCCAAAAACTGGTCTCCTCAGGTTCTGGGTGTTTACAGGCTGTTGTTAGAAGACCCGGTCCATGTTTTTCACGTGTTGATGCCGTGAAATTCAGTGTTTTCTGTTTTTTGTCCAGAAATGGTCGAACATCTCAGTTTAAACCTTCGACCTGTTAAAACATGAAGAATAAAAAAAAGTTTTTGTAATTTTCCTCCTTCCTGTTTTTCAGAGGTTGATAGACAAATCGAAGGTGACATGTCTGAAATGGCTTCCAAAGTCAGAGAACCTGTTCCTGGCCTCCCACGCCAGCGGCCATCTTTACCTCTACAACGTGGAGCACCCGTGCGGCACCGCGGCGCCGCAGTACTCCCTGCTGCGGCAGGGCGAGGGCTTCGCCGTCTACTCCTGCAAGAGCAAGACTCCACGCAACCCGCTGCTGCGGTGGGCCGTCGGGGAGGGAGGCCTCAACGAGTTTGCCTTCTCCCCGGACGGCGTGCACGTGGCGTGCGTGGGCCAAGATGGCTGCCTCCGGGTGTTTCACTTTGACTCCATGGAGCTGCAGGGGGTGATGAAGAGCTACTTCGGCGGGCTGCTCTGCGTGTCCTGGAGCCCCGACGGCAAATATCTTGCGACGGGCGGCGAGGACGACCTCGTCACCGTCTGGTCGTTTTCCGAAAGCCGCGTGGTGGCGAGGGGTCACGGCCACAAGTCTTGGGTCAACGTGGTGGCGTTTGACCCCTTCACGACCTCCCTGGAAGACGAGGAGCCGATGGAGCTCAGCGGCAGCGAGGAGGACCTCCACCAGGGGGCGCAGAATAACGCCATGCACTTTGGACGGGTTCGAACGAGCAGCACGTTGTCGCGGCTGTCGCGGCACAGCTCGAGAGGCGGCGGCTCGCCTTCGGTCACGTACCGGTTCGGCTCGGTGGGGCAGGACACCCAGTTCTGTCTGTGGGACCTGACGGACGACGTATTGTACCCCCGCCTGCCGCTGTCTCGGGCGTTCACCAACACCTTCGGGCCTTCGCTCCCCAACTCTGGCAGCGGGGGGGTCAACGGCGGCTCTGGTGGGGGAGGGAGCGGCGGGGTTGAGGGACACCATCACCCACCGAGCACCAACAACGGCACCGCCAACCCCCCCACGCTCCCCTTACCGCTCCCACGCTCCCTCTCACGCTCCAACTCCTTGCCCCACCCTGCGGTGGCGAACGCCTCCAAAGGTCAGAGCGCCTCCGAGGGCGGCGGAGGGGGTGGAGGAGGCGGCGGCGGGAGCAGCGGTGGGGCGAACAGTACCCCGTTCAGCATCGGCCGCTTCGCCACGCTGTCCCTCCACGAGCGCAAGTCGGACAAATCGGGAGGAAGCGGGGGGGTGGAGAAGGAACACAAGCGGTACCACAGCCTGGGCAACATCAGCAAAAGCAACGACAAGATCAACGTGGCGCCGAGGAGCAACCGGCTCGACGGCGCCAAGGTCCTGGGCACCACGCTGTGCCCGCGCATGCACGAGGTGCCGCTGCTGGAGCCGCTGGTCTGCAAGAAGATCGCCCACGAGAGGCTGACGGTGCTGGTGTTCATGGACGACTGCATCATCACGGCCTGCCAGGAGGGGCTCATTTGCACCTGGGCCCGGCCCGGGAAGCCGGTACGTCTTCTCCAAATCAGAAGTACGCTCCGAGAGGAGGCTCGGTGGACAACCACAGAGAAGAAGTGCTGCACGACCAGTGACGTTAGCCCAGCAAGCTGAAAGCAGCAAAATGCTAGCTAAAAGCTCAACGTAGCAAAATGAAAGCTTAATGTTTAAATTAGGGAAAATACTGGCAAGAAACAGCAAAAAGTTAGCTAAAAGCTAACGGTAAGAAAATTCTTATGGTAAAAAAATACTTACTAAAAGCTAATACTGTAGTAGCAAAAGGCTAGTTAAAAGCTCAAGATAGCATAAAGAAATGATAAAATTTAAGAATGCACTAGCTAAAAGCTGCAAAATGCTAGCTAAAAGCTAAAGTATGAAAGGACAAACTCAAAGTAGCAAAAGGTTAGCTAAAAGCTCAATGTAGCAAAATACAAGCTAAATGTTTAAATTAGGGAAAATACTAGCAAGAAGCAGCAAAAAAGTTAGCTAAAAGCTCAAATTAGCTAACAGTAAGAAAATTCTTGTGAAAAACAAGACTTGCTAATAGTTGAAAAACAAGACTTGCTAAAAGCTAATAGTAGCAAAAGGCTAGTTGAAAGCTCAAAATAGCATAAAGCAATTGTAAAAATTGAAGAAAGACATACTAGCTAAAAGCAGTAAAATGTTGGCTAAAACCTAAAGTATGAAAGAGCAAACTAAAAGCTGCAAAAAGTTAGCTAAAAGCTAAAAATAGCTAACAGCAAAAGCTAATAGTAACAAAAGGCTAGTTAAAAGGTCAAAAAGGCATAAATGTTAAAAATTGAGGAAAAATATTAGCTAAAAGCAGCAAAATGTTAGCTAAGAGCTAAAGTATGTTTAGCTTTTGTTGTGTCTCTTTCCTGTCGTCTTTAAACCCAGCTTGGTTGATGCAGCCTAACCCTGAGTTCTGGTTCTTCTGGAGATTTATCTCCGTCAAAAGGGAGTTGTTCCTTCACATTGAATTGAAATTAAAATGTGAAGTAGTTGGCTAAAAGCTACAGGTAGCAAAAGGCTAGTTAAAAGCAAAAAGTTGCAGTTGGCTAGCAAAAAGCAGCTAAGGGTAGCTAAAAGTAGTAAATGTGTATCTAAAATAATTTTTTAAAGACAACAAATAGCAAATTGTCGCTAAAAATATGAAAAGATTGGCAAAAAATAGCAAAAGGCTGGCTAAAAGCTAAAATTGGCATAAGAATACAAAAGTCAAGCCAGTTTGCAGAAGCAGACTTCAAAGAGAACCATTTTTTAAGGAACTGTTTCTACAGTGAAAATATCTGTAAATATATTGAGAAGTATAAAAGTTACAACAAACAACCATCATAACACCCATCTCCTGAATGAGCCGAAAGTTTTCATTTATGAACAGCTAAAATGGTACCAAGTGGGCAACAAGATTATGAAAAATAAGCTGGGTTAATGTGGACGTTTGGACTATCAAACAAAATGTTCTTATTCTGTCAGACGTTCCCCTTCACTTGGTTTGTTTTAAACTTTAAAGGTCCACCGACATGATTTTTTTACTATACATAAAATTGCTCAAAATATATATATTTTATCATTTAAATATGTTCCTTTATGCAAACAAAATGATAAATCACTTTAATTTTGCTTTAAAAGTGATTTTGAACTTCAAGCCGTGTTTAATCATGGGAAATCTGATTACACCCGAACGCACCATCTGTGATGTCACACCGGGCAGAGCTCTGGGCTTGTCACAGTGTGTGGGTATGAGCAGCTCGACATGAAGGTAAGTCTGATACAGCATCAGACCTAAATTAGATCCTGTTGTTTCTTGTTCCATCACCCAAACTATTTTCTGCTTCCCAAAATGAAGACAAATAGCTCAAATCTTCACATAGATTGATAAATTCGTCTGGTTTTAAATTGTCCGCTATTAAAGAGACCAGAGCCCTCTGCCCAGTGTTACATCACAGATGGTGCGTTCGTGTGTAATTGGATTTCCCATGATTAAACACGGCTTGAAGTTCAAAATCACTTTTAAAGCAAAATTAAAGTGATTTAGCATTTTGTTTGCAAAAATGAACATATTTAAATGATAAAATATATATTTGGAGCAATTTTATGAAAATTAAAAAATCATGTCAGTGGGGCTTTAAACGTACGGATCTGTTTATTTTGTCCGATTGTTCCACTTTAATCATTTCAGCTCTTGTTCTTCTTCTTCAGTAACTTCATTTAGTTCAGTCAGTCTGAGTATTTCTGATACCCCACACCCCCCGCTCGTTAACTCAGATCGTTCTGGGTCTGTTCGGGTCTAACTCGCCTGTTTCCTCCTCTTGTTCAGAACCTGGCGGCGCAGAACGGGAACTCTCCGAGCGGCACGGTGGTATAGCTGCAGGAGCAGCTTCACACACTGTCGGTGCTTCATCGCCTTCAGAGTTTGACGCCGCCTCCACTTCCATACGTTTTACTGGGGTCAAAAGGCGGAGACCACCGCCCCTTCCTGCCGCCGCAGCATTAAACCCTCTGAAGCTCCGTGCGCTCGCCGAAACGAAGCGGAGGGAAGTCGTCCTGAAGCCTGAAACGATGACGAGTGAAGACGTGAACAAATGAGACCGGGCCGATGCAACCTCATGTTGGACGTGACAAACTCTGCAATCATTCCTTCGTTTCAAAAAGGCAGAGTTCAAATGTTTACAAAGGGGGGTTATATGGAGCAGAAATGAGCAGCCAGCATCTTACCTGCAGTAGAGATCTCAGTTTGGAGAAGCTAATCAAAATGAGAATGGTCAGGAACTGTTAAAAAGTAAATTTACATAATTTAAAACGGCAACATTCCTCAGGAGCTGGACCGAGACGTCGGGTTCAAAGCTGAGGTCTTGAGGGTCAGTTTGACCCAAGGGCAGCAGGAGGGTTAAAGGTCCACTGACATCATCTTTGAACTTTGCATAAAATGTTACAAGATACAGGTGGTCCCCGACTTACGAGCGAGTTCCGTTACTACGACTATCTCGTAAGACGAAAATTCGTATGTCGGAACACGAAACACGTGTCGCTCTGAAGTCCGTATTTTCGGTCGTAATTCGGAAAATGTATGCTAGCGCAACTACGAACACTCGTTTTTCAACACAAACGTACATACTAGTTCATAAACATGCTCAGAAACTTGTTTACAAACGGTTAGCTAACACACTTTCATCTAAAAACACATACCAGTGCTGTATTTTCTGTATGTTCTGTACAACTTTACTGTTCGTTAGTCAGCTCGTAAGTCCGGAACCTCGTATGTCGATGTGCTCGTAAGTCGGGGACTACCTGTACATATCTTGTATCATTCAACTATGTTCGTTTTTGCAAACAAAATTATAAATGAATGAAAATTCCTTTCAAAATAAGTTTAAAATTGAAAAACCGTGTTTCTTCATGGAAAAAACGACCACGCGAACATCTGTGACGTTGCAAGGAGAACGTCTTTAGAACGCCCCTTTTAAATATTCATGGCGAACAAGAAATAAAACAACGAAATTATCAATCTAAGTTAAGATTTGAGCGATTACAAAGCGTAAATTGAAAGAAAAGTATAATAAACATATTTTTAAGAACATATATTTAATATATACATTTTAAAATATACAGGTAGTTCCCAATTAAAAGTGAGTTCCGTACCTACGGGCCGTTCGTAAGTCGAAAATTTGTAAGTAGGATCACATACAAAAGAATAATTTAAAAAAAATTAAAATTGTGCCATTTGTACACCAAGTATTTAAAAAAAAATGTTTTAAATAAATAAATACATGTACAGTACTGTACAGTTACCAAGCACTTAGCCTATCCTCATGGTGCATTCACACCTAACAGCGTTTCAACGGCAGGAGCGTCCAGCTTACATGCAAAGTCAATGGGGGACGCGCTTCTAGCCGCGTCGGGCGTCACGTCACGTGCGTGTTGAGCGTGATGGAAAGCGTTTTTCCGTGCACGTGAACCCGCGTCAGCCTCCAAAGCACACGTTGATTTAGCTGAAGATTTCGCGGTTCAAACATTCAAACGCCGTTCAACTCTCCCTGATTGGTTGATCAGGGAGAGTCGGGGGGAGAAGAGAGGGGGTCAGGGGGAGAGGGGGAGAGTCCCTATGTGACGCGGAAACGATTGCGCAACTATGTGACGTATTGTTTGTGGGACACAGAAAAAACCCGCGGAGTCATGGACTATGGAAGAGAAACTCATTGTAGCTGTGTGTTCGCGACAAGTCCTTCACGACCAGTCAAGTCTGCTCTACAGAGACAGAAATAAAAAGCTCCTCGCCTGGCGGAGTGCAGTGAGGACTCGGTATACCGGTAAGCTCCTCCCACACACCCCGCAGCAGTTTCGCGTTCTGGCGTTCTGGTCTGGACACCAAGTGCGTCCACTTGCGTGCGTGACGAGCTTTTTGGAAGTTGAAACGCTGTTCGGTCTGGACGTACCATAACACAGCTTTTAAAGATGGAGTGAGTTGAATTGTCTCCCATTCACATAAAGGGAGCTAGCTCCCTTTATGTGAATGGAGCCTGCTGGGGAGGAGGGAGGGAGGAGGGAGACAATTCAACTCACTCCTTAACTATGTTAGGATAGGCTAACTGTACAGTACTGTACATGTATTTATTATTAAAAAAAAAGTTTTTTTTATTTTTTATTTTTTTTTATGAGATGCACATTCGTAAGTCCGAAACGTTGTAAGTCGGGGGCGTCGTAAGTCGAGGACTACCTGTATATAAATACAAAAAAACAATAACTGAATAAAATGAAATTTTAAATGCAGCTTAGTAGTGAGTTGTGCTATTTTTAGAACAGGTCCGCGGGCACCTCAAATGGTCCTTGGGGGTGCCTGCGGGCACTGTGTTGGTGACCCCTGCTCTAGTTAATCGCGCAGGATGCATGCAAGGTGGCGGGCGATATGCATTCTGTAAGAGGATCCCAGCTTTAAACCGCTGAGAATGTTTGGAGTTGTTTTAAAAAAAATATAAATTGACTCTGCTGCAGGTAAGACACTGACTGCTCGTAACTACATTATTCAGATATTTTTCATTTTCATCCAAGAATCTTTCACATCTTTTTTTTTACTTTTTTAGCTCAGCTTGAGGATCTTAAGTCCTCCAGTAGAGAAAGGTTTTAATAGGGTGACCATGTGGGGGCTATCAGTATTTTAGGGGTGGCCATTGCCCATTACTGGCCCCTCCTTGGATGTGCCCCTGCCTGTTGAACTTCCAGCTTTAGGCTCTTTTTTTTTCTTCCTTTTTAAAAGTTTCAATTGTTTTAGTTTTGGACGAGTTTTCCACTTTCTGCTCCTGAGAACAAAGTGACCGCCCCCCCAGTGTTTCACCCGGACACCTCCCCAGGAACGAGCTTTGTTCTTCAAGCAGAGACTCTTGGCAAGCCGTGGTATTTAAGTTATTTATTTGTTCAGGAGACTGTGGAGTAATTTATACTGTAAATAGAGACAGAAGAGTCCAGGGCTCTCAGGAGTCACGGGAACAAATTAAATATGGAGAAGCTTCTATTGTACAGAGCACCACCAGAGATAAACTGAATGTTTTAGGGAACTTGAAAACGTCACTGTGTGTTTTTGTTTTTCTTCGTTTTGGAGTGATCGTTTCTGCAGGTCTGTCCTTGAAAAGCAGCTGAAGTTTAACGAACAAACACGTTTAACGAACAAACACTCTGACACATTCCGCACCGAAGGCTCGCGCACAAAAACACAACCTCGTTCCGGTGTAGCATCGTTTGTTCTGCGTTTTGGATCCTCGTCGCACCTGAATGGCCTCTTGCAAGAATTTGCACATCCAATAAATCCACAGCTCGAGCTGAGCTGCTGCGGTCGGACCAGTCGCCGCCGCCGTTGCTCCGGGATAAAAATGTGATGTCGGTTTGGGTTCTGCTGCTTTAACTTTGCTTTGGAACTCCTTGCAGCTCATTTTGGTTCAAGAAGAAACGAGAAGGTTAAAAAAAAAAGGCCCAACGAAAAGTGTCCTGTGATACTTCAAATGAAAACGTTCAGTTTAGTAAATGAAACACATGCAGATTCTTTACAGAATATTCTCTACTGAAATCTTTACGAACATTCAGGTCCGTTTCCTGGACTTCAAGGAGCATTTTGTAGAATAATTATTGATCAGAAGTGTCAGAGCCTGAATGTGAAAAAGTTCTGACGTTTTGTAAAAAATAAAAAAAGTATTAAAGAATACAAAATTTACAGATTTACTAAATGTACAGATTTTAATTAAATGTTAAACGTTATTTTATTTATCATTTTAATTAATTTACAAATTTAGCAGTCTTGAAGAAGAAAATGAAAATGCAGTTTGGATTATTCATTTTAAATTTTATTTATGAGTCAAAACATGCAGCTTTATTTTTAAACTAAAAAGCATTTCTATTAATCCATTTTAATTTGAAATAGGATCCATTCCTGCTTCCATAGCCGAAAGATGGAGGAGCTTGGTTCAAGTCAGGAGTAGAAATTAATTTTTACGTTTCGTCTGTTAATCTTATAGGAAACGGTTTAAAAGGCTTCGTGACCTCCAATACGCCCCCGTGCTGATCGCTTCCGGTCATTTCTGTTTTGTCACTCAGCAGTTTGTTTGTTTGTTTGTTTGTTTGTAAAAGTCGCTCACGGTTTCAGCTGCAGGAGGCCGAAGCGTTTCATCACGTCTGCTCCGTCACAATAAACAGGCGAACGTTTCTGATGACTGCTGCGTCACAACGTTCTTACCGGGAGCGCTCATTGCATCGTTTTTCTGTTGTTGTGTTTCTGTTCTGACAACAAACTGCAGAGCGCATTCCAGTAAAGGTCACGACCTCTGCTCCACATCCTGGATGACACATCCTGAGCAGATGGAGGGTTGAAATGTGAACGCTGCTCTCACGCAGACTGTTTTGACCTTTTAGAAAACACATGCATCCTCAGATTAAACTGGATTATCTCGTCCTCTGGTTTCAAGGCTTCGTCGCAGAAACACTTTTTACTCCTGCTGCGCCTCACCGGCGTGTAAACATGCACATCAAACGTTGGAGAAGCATAACAAATCTCAACGGTCTTCTGCTGCGCCTGCTCACACATTTAAAAAGAATCTGACCTGCAATGTTTTTTTCTCCCCACAGCGACTTTTTGAGGTTTGCTTTTCAGTCTGTTTCTGTCTGCCTCTCATTAACCTCAGGGAGTGACACACAGGTGTGGCGTTACCATGGTAATCAGCTTAAATCAAAACCCAATCAGCTGCAAACTTTCAGTCTGCAGAGGAAGAGCATGGAACTAAATGAGCCCATGAGGTTCAAAAGATTTACCTGACTAAATAAAGGTTGAATGAATGAAAAAAAAAACTGCACAAACACACAGACTGTGCACCAGACACAGGATTTTGATCAGTAAATAAAGTTTAAAACGTCTGATAAAATAAAATAATCACTACATGAATGGATAACGTTGAATGAAAAATTATTTAGATGTAGATGTATATATTAGTACACAAAAAAATACAGATAAAAGGGAAACATGCATTATTGAACTGTAGTCATAATTTATAATTATTATTTATTATAATTTTTTATAATACAGTATTAGTAATTATTATCACAATTGTTATTGTTATTTAAACGTTTAAAGTCTGACCCACTTTTGTGAGCCACACCAGAACCGACTGGAACAATCTCCGAACAACCCCCACACGCTGGAGTAAACAGGACGGAGCGGTGACGTCAGGGGGCGTGGCTTCAGCTGCACCATTTGTTTGGAGCGGAAGTCGAGCCAAAATGGGAATCGATACCCAAAACAAAAGAAAAATAATACAGTATTCTGTAAATTCAGTTCATTTATATAGCGCCAAGTCACAACAGAAGTAATCTCAGGGCACATTCATATACATAAAAAGTAAGTTAATATAATTTATCTGAGGAGCCAGCCCAGCAGATCGGTATCTTTTGAATAACAGCTAAAATCTTTACCGCTAATTAATTAGTAACGAGCATGATGACTTATCCGTTGTGTTTGTTTAATATATGTCAAACTTATTGTGATAATTTTTTTTAAATAAAACGTGCGTAAAATATTTGTTGGCATGCTAGAGGACTTTTTTGATTTTATCATGTCCTGGACGACTGAGAATCTTCACCAGCATAGAGGACGGTATGATTTGAAACTTCTGTGATAAAACAATTATTTCACAATTCATTCACTGTAATGAACAGTTTTTACATTAAAACTCGCAGGTTACAGGTAGAGGACTCGTACCTTACACGGTGGGTTGTTTACGTCGTAACTGACACGACTTTTACTCTGAAAGTGTGTGAGCGGAAGTGGCTAACAGCAGTTAGCTTCGCTTAGCTTCGTGCTGATGCTGCGTTCCAGTTACCTCGTATTTTGGGAACTACGAAGTGACAGTGACGTCATCTCCCCATCTACCACTTGAAAACACGTTCCGGTTACCCCGGTGGTAAAACAAGATGGACGCACGCATTGTTTTTGTTGCTGTTTCGGAATATAATAAATTACTAAACATATATGCACTCCAGACTACCAGTTATGCACTCCAGACAACCAGATATGCACTCCTGACACAGAACATGTCAAAGAAGAAAGATGAACGCCGAAGGTAATAGATTTAATATATATTTTTCTCGTTGGGAAAAAGAAAAACTGGCTTTACAGCTAAAAAAAAAAAACGTCTTCGCTCACTGCACAGCAAAACATGTAGGGGGTTTACGATATGTTGAAGAAACTGAACAGTGGTTGCTTTATTTTGCTAAATAAATAAGTTGCTAACACCGTTTGCTAACCCTGCTGACCACTTGACCAGGTCACCCTTGTAAAAGAGATCTCGTTTACCTGGTAAAATAAAGGTGATTGATTTAATGATATATAACACCATCATAAAGTTTTGGTTTGTAGCCTGACACTACAGTACTGTTGTTTTTTTTTACAATCAACCTTTATTTAGTCAGGTAAATGTCATTGAGCCTCGTGGACTCATTTAAAAAAGTGACCTGCTGCTACAAACTAAAGAATGATGAACAGCAATGGTAGAATTTCCTTAAACAATAGACAATAAATACAAGAGAGAAATATATATTTATATATATATATTTTTCTTTTAAAACAAAGTATCAAAGACTAGAACAACATTATAAGGTAGATGTATAAATCAAAGACAGGAACATTTCTGCATTGGTTTTTTTCCAGGATTCCGAGAGATTCAACTATTCTCCAGATTCCAACAGTTTCCTGAAAGTAGCTGTCTGAAATGTGTATTTTTCACATAAACAAGAAGTCAAATGATGAAAAAATGACAGAGAATTGCAGCTCATTATTAACTTTATGTCTGTCTGAAATAAACACTGTTTTCCCATTGCAGAGTTGTCTTGGACCCTACCATGCTGGCAGAAAACCCATCCATCCTGAAGAACAATGGTGCTCTAAGTGAAGCAGACAAGCAACGTAACGCTGAAATCAGCCGTGGAAGGGTGATTGTGGAGCAAGCCTTCGGATGTTTGAAGTGCAGGTGGAGACGGCTTCGTGACGTGCAGAATACCAGAACTGATGTGGTGGTGAAGATCATAGTGGCTGCTTGCATCCTCCACAACTTGGGACGTGGGCCAAATGTACTTAAGACTGCTATAATGAAGCTTAATAAACATTTTTCTTTAAATACAGCATTTTGTCTTTGAGTTCTGGCAAAAGTTTAACCGATGGGTTGCAACAATTAAATAAATATTAGCTCATAGTGCTTTAAGTATCTGTCAGAACTGCACGTGCACATTTCCAAAAATAAATTAGTAATGTGAACATAGCAAAATTTTAGGGAAACGTACCTTTTGTGTATTGTACGGTAAGAAAATGTTACACAATTTGCTCTGTAGCTAGTAATGCAAAATAGTTTCAATACTATTAAACTAGTTTATACAAAATAGTTTCTATTTTAACCTTTGCAAGCAAATAGTTCATACTGAAAACAAATCTCAGTTGTCTGAAAGTTTCAGTTTTAATTACAAAATGTGCAACAGAACAGCATTTAAAAATTCAATCAAAGGCACTGAAAACCAACAGCTTTTACTGGGCCGAACCTGAACAAAATAAACAAGTCAAGTCAAAGTCAACTTTATTATCAAAACTGCAATATGTACAGGACATACACAGGATTGAAATTGCATTTCTCTCTCAGTCCCTCTGTGCAACAGTAACCATTTAAACACTAAACAATTAATAAACAAGCATAAAATGAAATAATAAAAGTTTAGTACTGTCCTGAGTTTTTTTGCATAGTAGTTTTTCATAGTAGTATAAAAGTATAAAATGTTTCACCAACACCAAAAACACCAACATTTAACAACCGTAATCATAAAATGAAATAGAGTGTAATACTGTCCTGAGTTTTTTGCATAGTAGTTTTCCATAGTAGTATAAAAGTATAAAAAGTCTGGATTAAAAGTCTCATGAAACTGCTCTGTGAGCTGAGCCTCAATCCACATCAAATTTTTGTTATTTTTTACCTTTCGCAGAGGGGCATTCAGCTCGGACAGGTTTCTTGGGAGTTCACCATTGTCTTTTACATTCTCACGCATGTGTTCAATCAAGAACAGTGTCTGTTCTTTATTAAAACTGTCATTCACACGGATGGGGGACTCTGTGTGGCTGCTGGATGATGGAGAGTCTTCACAGTTCTCTGAAAAAATCATTTTAAAAGAAAAAAACACAGTATTGTTAAATTCATTATACAGTAATTGGTTTGGTTTGCATTAAAACTTATTTCTACTAAATCTTACCAGCTGTGCTGTCCTGTGCAGGTTGGATAAGCTCAACTTTCATAGTGAGGTTTGCATCAATGTACAAACAGGACAAATCCCCTGCACTGCGATACAGGCTGCCAGAAAATGTTGTTGTTCTGTGCTCATCAACAAACATGTTGTTGTACTGGTCGAGGTAGACTGAAAACAAACACAAACACACACTTACTACACAAATATACACGTCCTAACACATAAATATCATACAGGATTATAGAACGTTTCTATACACGGATCTTTGGAAACCAAATATATTTTTTTTTACCACAGTTTAGTGCTAATTTATAGTCAGTTCAACAAACAATGTGTGTTTAGTTCTGGGTTGCCTAACAAAAATAAGCCACAGCGCCAAAGAAAACAAGGGTAAAAAAATATATTTTAAAATAAAATTCATAACTAATAGTTACTTTTTTAATGTGCTAAATAATAAAATGTGGCGAATGAAAGTCGCTGCCGCTGGCCTACAGAACTGTTGTGATCCAAACAACGAGAAAAACAGCCGTACGCCGCAGGACATGCAACTAAACACAAGTTTTTAATGTGATCTGTGTTCACAAGCATACGCTTAAGCTGTGTGTGTGATTAAAAAACACACAACAACATTTTACAACTGTTATTTTAGTAAAAGTTAAGGAGTTCACTTACTAAGGACGCGAGTAGCCGCCATTTTGAATACGTCACTGGGATAAACTGGGGGCCGAAAAAATTGCCCCACTTCACGAATGGGAGTTTCCCACTGGAGCGGGCGTTCCAGTTAAAATCCACCACTGGGACCTTGGAAATTCCCACAATATGAGGTTACTGGAACGCAGCATGATATTGACACACGGTGTTTTGCTGCGGCTGAATCAAAACAATTAAAGGTTAGAGACGCTTCTTGGCGTTCTGATGAAAAATGGAGAAGGAAAACGAGACTGTGGCGGTTAAAAGGTAATATTTATTTCTTCAAACGAACCTTTTTAAACGTATTTAAATAGCTTTTTTTTTTTACGCTCTTAATTTTCCGTCGCGACTAGTTGGAGTGAAAGTAGCTCGGGCTGCTGGAGGAGAACAACTGATTGTCACTGTTGGGTCACTTTTCACGGCCTAGTTTAAATTTAAAAACATTTTGAAGCTGGCTTTGTTATGAACAGCAGTTCCGCTGTGTGTTTTTGCCTTTTGTTCGTCTGGTGGAGGTTCTGCGTGGTTCCAGGCTCGGTTCTGACCCATGTGGGGTTGTGTTGCCAGGCTTTCAGCAGCGTTTCCTTATTTCCTGTAAATCTGGAGTGGAGCTAATCCAGGTCATTGATCAGTTACAGATGAATGGAGAATATATATAGCCTGATGACAGATGAACATGTCCGTGTTTTTAACCCTAAAACTGAGCAGAGATCTTGTTTTGTTGTCGATATGTCTTTTGTGTGTGTGTGTGTCTCTGCTTCCTTCCTGCTGTAGTCCTTCATCTGAGAAAGACGTACATGGACATGATCCAGATTAGTGGAGACACCCTGTTGCCAGGGTTTGTCCTCAGTCCTGCAGGTTGTTTGTCTCAGACCTGGACACAAACAGTCTGGTGCATCAGTTTAGAGGTTTCCTTCGTTTTATTGCAGCTTCCATGTCCTCAGACAGACAAACTGAGTTTTTGTTTTTTGATAAGCCTTTAAATACAAGCAGACATCTTTATGATGTAAATACGTTTTTTAATTATTAATAACTTTTTCATGCTTCCAAACCCTCATTTCCACTGAATGCGGAATATTAAAAATGAGTCTTCGTGATTCAGTGAGACTAACCTGTACAAACAAAGGTTGAATGAATGTACAAAATTCCCATTTAGTTGATTTTGTCATTTTCAAAATGTCTGCTAGCGACTTGACCATGGACCATTTTAGAAATACTGTACTGAGGTTGCTCAAATGATTCTTCAGGCTGTGATTCTGTGGATCTGAGATGCGTTGATTTAGATCAGCAGTTTATATCACCGGTTCTCAAAGTTAGGCTCCGGAACCCAATGCGGGTCATAAAACGTCACGCAGGGGTCCTAAGATGGTCCACTTTAAATAAATAAATAATATACAGGTAGTCCTCGTCTTAAACCGATTTTCGACGTAAGTCGGAACATACGTACATACTGCACCATATACTGTACATGTACAGTACTGTATTACCAAGCACTTAGCCTATCCTAACACAGTACCCTACATACCGGTAATTATCAAAAAACATACGTTTGGGAGCCATAATGAAGGGAAAAAAGAGTTATGGCCTACTGGGATGCTGGTGATGCTGTCCTCTGTCCATCCACCGTATTCCATTTACGACGTAAATCCGCGTTCACAGTACAGTACTCCTCCGCCGCTGCACCACTTACAGTAAAATATTTTCCACGGCTGCTTTACGACGTTTATGACATAAAAACCGGTCCATCCGCTGTATTCCGCATTCCGTTTACGACGTAAAACCGCATTCACAGTACAGTGCAGTACTCCACCGCCGTTACGTTTACGATGTAAAACCGGTCCATCCGCCGTATTCCGCATTCCGTTTACGACGTAAAACTGCGTTCACAGTACAGTGCATTATTCCTCCGCCGCTACGTTTACAACGTAAAACCGGTACATCCGCCGTATTCCGCATTCCGTTTACGACGTAAAACCGCGTTCACAGTACAGTGCAGTATTCCTCCGCCACTGCACCGCGTACAGTACTATACTGTATTCTTCCGCCACTGCGTCATGACGTTTATGACGTAAAACTGCGTAACTCGAAATAAGGCTTTTCATAGTAAATGGAAGATGCGTCGCAACCACGAAACGTCGTAACTCCAGACAGTTGTAACCCGAGGACTACCTGTGTGTATACTGTATATATACTGTATATATATTTTTTTTATGGCGTATTCTTACAATCTTCTTACAATATCGTACAAACAACACTAAAGAAACTTTTTTTTAAAGCCATAATCGTGTTTTAATTGGATTATGTGATTTTTATACATTTAAACAGCAGAACCACCAGGTTATGAAATGGTTCTGTTTACCCTATAACCCAACTTAATTCAGTGTTGGTTTGTCCCTGCTAGGCACCTGTAGTAACACGATAAAGTGACAGCCAGGCCCACTTCTTTAAAATATACCAGATTTATTTCACAAACGGTTTCTTGTTCGTAGGTGAATGAAATAAAAAAAAATATTAAAGAAGAAAATCAAACTGGAAAACTGTTACTTAAAAAAAAATCTCATATAAAGTGGATGAAACTCCTGCGTGATGATCGGCGGATTGTTGCTGTTTTGGTTTTTGTCTGAAGGACAAACCTTCAGTGTCGCGCCTCGTAAATTCTTCAGAGTTTTAGTTCTTTGTTCAACAAACTTCTCAAACCGCCAAAGGCCTCCGAGGTTTAGCTGCTAGTCGGGCCTTTCAGGAACGTTTCGGTTCAGTTTGGAACAAACTACAGCCGAACCAAAACCACACGAACGGATAGAGTTGTTTTCTTTTATTCGTACTTTTTGTTTCACCAACACATTAATTTTAGCTTTAGCTGCAATTTATCTCGGTTTAAAAATAAATAATTTTTTTGCTTTTATATTCAGTTCGGCTGATTTGACATTTTAGCTGCAGTTTTGTAAATTTTATGATCACAATGCTGATTTTGTAGAAACTAAGAAAAGTCCTTTGCGTTTAAAAAAAACTGTTGTTGCGTTTTTCTCGGGTCGTTGTGTCTCGGTCGTCTCCTGACCTTGAGGGTCCATATTTTGACCCCCCGCCCCACCAGCTCTTTTAGCTTCAGCTGTTCGTTTGTTCGGGGGTTGTCTGTAATCGAGCCGCACCTGAGTCACGTTCCTGAGTGTGTGTGTTCAACGAGGTTCTGCGTTGTGTAAGAAGTTTGTTTACGCATGCTTTGTGTGTTTTTGTTCGTTGAACAACACAGCAACACTTCCTGTCCTTGGTACTCGGAGTTCTGTTGAGCTGGGTCACTCCGGGTCGAGTTCAGTTCAGCCGTGAGCTGGTTAATCTGTAAACGACTCATCAGAGCGGCACCATGGAACTGATGGGTTCTGGTGAAACCAGCAGAAAGTTCTGCCTCAAAACACAGAAATTCATTAAAGGCCCAGCAGCTGCTCTGTGGGTGTGTTGGGGATGACTATCAGCTACTACCACAGCAGGTGTCTGCTGAATGTCTGCAGAACTGACAGGACTTCAGCCACGTTTGGCTTCAGGGGAAGCAGGAGGAGGAGGAACGGG
>JBBPBX010019159.1:0-11218 GCA_038048925.1 Garcialebias charrua
TTTTCAACATACAGTAATATGTCAGTCGGTGTGCTAGGATGCTCGTCTGATGGCCTTTGAATCCATCTGCCTCCTGGAGCGTTCACACTCAGATCTTTTGGAGAGGCGTTCAAACATCCATAAGGATGGCTGGCAACTTTGCAGACTTCTGCTGAGGAGAAACTACACTGAAGATGCTCCATGCTGGATTTCTGCCAAGATACAATACTGTATGTTGATATTTCCAACTCACTATGGATGATTGCCAGTATTGACACTAATACATGGACACTTTTCCCACACACTTCTGTCTGAGTCCCTTCTGGACTGTAATGTAATACTATACCTACTCTTACCACAAAACAATTTCATGCTTACAACTACATCTGCTTTTCATAAATCCTTTAAAAAAAATGAAATCTAGGAGTGCAGCACATTACTGTACTTTTTTTTGTTTTGTTTATTACAAGTCAAGCCTTTTGAATCTAACACACCAATATACATCCTGAAAACCTGGCAGCTTTATTAAATAAATTTTTAAAAACTAACACAAATGAAGAAAATTCTACTGATCTGGACATAAAAGAACAAGTGCAAAGTATTTTTTTTAAAAAACAAGAGACGAAGAATGATGGAGCACACCAACCTCCTAAACGCAAGGAATTTTAATTTAAGTCCAACTAACTGAAAGTAAAATCAATATAAAGTTGGCAAGTTTGTCACTGTGGGAAACAGAATAACAAGATTCTTACCAAAAAAGAAATAAAAAAACATAAAGTCATCACTAAGTAACACATGCCTACATGCTTTTCATATTGCAACTACTTTAAAATCTTCCAGCACAACACATACAAGACAAGAAAAATATTAATTCTGCCCTTGCCTGTGTGTATTACTTTCCTGTTATGTTGGAAAAATATCTGATGAACAACTGGATGGATTTTTACTGGGGGGAAAAATCATAGATAATACATCTTCAACTACCCTGATGCATGCTCAATAATCCAGGTAGAAAAATCTAAAAACACTAAGTCTGGTCCTCTGGACATACAAAAAAAAAACTGTTAATAATTATAAAGTCAACACAATTCAAGATGACCACCACAGCTAATCAAACTTAGCAAACATGTAAATGGCTATGTCAGTCAGTTTGACAAATACTGAGCTAAGATTTGATGTGGTAGTAGCTGAGAGTGATTCACAAGACATACTTCAAAAGCTAACACAACTTGTGACATCACAAGTATAATGTACACAGTTTGACCCAGACAGTTTTCCTTCTCATCAGGAGATAATCTTAGTTTAAAACTGCAGGAAATGTGGCGGGTGATGTGCATTCCTTGAAGTCCTTTACTCTTTAGATGTTTTACTCTTTCTTACATTTGTCCCTTTAACCATGAGTCCAAACTCTAATTTTCCATTTGTCTTTTAGAGATGTCTGGGTGATTTTTTTATTTATTATTGTGACAAGCTGAAAGTTAGCTATAAGTTAGTTTAGCATATTCCTTAGTTTATAGCTTAGATACTTATTTAATGTTTCTTTTTACAATTTATATTTTTGATATTGTTGGATGTAACTGGGACCCTGTGTTTACAGTTTTGTTCCACCTCATGTACCACATGTGATGCAAATGGTAATAAAACCTACTTGAACTTGAAGAATGTCAATGCTAGAACCTTCAGTTTATTTTATAGATATACTTTTTATTTTTTTATACTACTATGCAAAAACTCAGGACAGTATTACACTTTTATTATTTAATTTTATGCTTATGTTCATTAAATGTTTAGTGTTTTAGTTTTAGTGTTGGTGTAAATTTTCATACTTTTATACTACTATGCAAAAACTCAGGACAATGTTACACTTTTACTATTTTATGCTTACCGGTATGTTTATTAAATGTTTCAGTGTTTAAATGGTTACTGTTGCACCGAGGGACTGAGAGAAACGCAATTTCAATCCTGTGTATGTCCTGTACATATTGCAGTTCTGACAATAAAGTTGACTTTGACTTTTGAAGAACAAACGAACAAAAAATTGCAATAAATCTTGAGAACGTTTAAGCTATAAACCAAATTAATGATTAATAATGCATTGCCATCTCCATTTTTGTTGCATCCTCTCTGTTAAGAGTTCAATAGCAAAACTGTACAAATGTGGGCACATTAAACAGACGAGAAATGACAAGTCGGAGAAAAATACTTGAACATAAAGTGCATTTAAATTGACCAGAAGCTGAGATCTGAACACAGACAGATTAAAGAAAATACTCTCAAAAATAGTCTCTAACCACTGAGTGTAAAAATAATTTTTACGTCATCTGGTTCAAACAAAAAAGAGAAAAGAATAAAACAGGAGCACGCTCTCAGCTGGGCTTTGAGCTCCTTAAGGCTCGGATATAGTCGCGCTTTGGTCCGCAAGCTGGAGCGCACGTGCTGCGCGCGCACTGTGCATGCGTTTATAGTGTGGCACGGCAGCGCTTGGCAAAGTGCTGTTCTTTTACGGACCAGCAGGTGGCAGTACCCTCTAAAACCTGTGCATATGTTGCAAGAAAGGGTGTAGAAGAAGAAATCTACCGTAGAAGAAGAACTGTTTGAAATCACACAACAAAAACAAATAGCTTTCCGCTCGCGTGCTGAACTGTTGTCTTTATTTGCGGCTTTAATGCATGGAGTCAGCGGAGGAGAAAGCGATCACGTGACTTTTGGCGAAAAAACAAAAGAAAAGTCCGACTCCAGATCAGGAATGAAGGAGAATTTTAACATTTTGTGTCACAAAACATTCCTCCATGCGTCGCGACGCCGTTTCCACGACCACAGCGGCGCAGACAGCTGCAGAATCTGGCGTGAAGGCTGTCGGTGAGGTCCACACCCACCTGTCAATCAATTTGGCGCGCGCGCTAGGCTTGCGGAGCTTCAAAATCTGGGAGGTGCACGACCACGCGCGAAACCAACGCGCTGGCCAAAGCGCGGGGGCGGGGACTTCGCGATTGCGTCACTTTGGCCGCGCGCCCTATGCGACGCGTCAACTATATCCTAAGCTTTAGTCTATTCATCAAACTGCCTCCCAGTCTGGGTTAAAGCTACAGGTGAAACGATTGTGTGTGTGAGGGAGTGTGTCTCTGTTGTCACCACAGAAACATTTGTTTTCTTTCACATAATGATGGCAAACTTTCACAGACAGCCGAGGACAAACACGGTCCGAAAGAAGTGTTCATCCGCCTCCTTTGACTTTACAGTAATGAGCACTTACACGCTCTGCGGTCCTTTATTCAAACTGCTGAGAAGAACAACGTTTAACGATGTTCTGAAATACACCGGAGCACTTTACCAGACCAGAATCAGGTCTTTCTGCAAATATAATTCATAATATAAATTTAAATATGTAGATGTGGGCACAATAGCCCTTCACGCACCTTCTGCAAACACTCAACATTTAATTTTAGGGAATGCCAAACCAGTTGAAAATCATGCATTATGACCTGTTTGTAGAGCAAATAGACATTTGGAGTTACCCACATATTATTCCTGAGCAAATATGAATTATACGTCATGCTTCTGGTAAGACGTGCTTTGTAAAAAGAAACCTGTTAATGGCCTTAACATCAGAGAAGCTACATAAATACATCATTATTAAATTAATAAAGGTTCAAATGAACAAAAATTGTCAAATGTTTATAGATTCCAGTCCCTTTTCTGACTGTCTATTAGCCAAGAAAATCCAAATGCTTATTTCATTTTACATTTATGTAGTAAATATTAATATGTAAATCAACTGTATGTGTTTGGAATAAATAATGCCTCACTTACAGTACACATGCATTAAACATAAATATTTCAGAAAACATGAACAAAAATATTTATTCATGCCAGCCACCGAAGGCAAAAGGACAAAATGTTTTGTCGCGTGTCTGTATGTGCGTTTGTCTCTTCCCACAGTATCTCATGCAGTGATTTGAATGAAGCAGAAGGTAAATCACTGGATGCAAGTCTGGTTATTTTGGGGAGTCAACCCAAATCAAGATGGCTGCCACAACTAATCACCCTCAGCAAACACAGTAAATGCAATAAATCAGTGACCTATAGAAATAGAGCTAAACACTGATAGCACCTAGCTGAAAGTTGGTCACCACATAGTTTGAACAAATGTCTTACAACATTTTATGAGATTACACATCACGTTATTTAAAATATATATTTTTACTAAAGTGGCTACAACTTTATCGTTTCTCAGTACAGGACGATCTTGATTTAAAGGAATGGCATTAAAGACAGGGTGATATGCATTCCTTCACCAAATGCTAGGCTTTGATTTACTTTATTGCATTACCCACAAATTAATAAAATTGGATAACATATACTGTTTTTTCTTCCGAATTGCCATTATAATTTGCATATATTTTGCATATATTTTGAAGGTTATAAAAAATGGTTTATATTTTTTGTAGTGTAGTGATTTTTTTTCTCAAAAATATTACATGGCATCTATTTGTGACTGTTGCTTTTTACAATTAGGAAATCAGTAAAAATATGAAACAATCTCATAATAAACATGTTATGCTAATGAACATGTTTCTACCTAAACGTTCATATTTATGTTCTGAAACAGATTTATTGATCATATTTGGATAGAAATAACGAGAGGGAGGCCGGTGGAACAGTGAGGCTACAAGGAGCAGAGGTCACAAAGGTGCAGGACTTCAAGTACCTGGGGTCCACTGTCCAGGAAAATGGAGAGTGTGGAAAAGAGGTGAAGAAGAGAGTCCAGGCAGGATGGAGAAAAGTTTCAGGAGTGATTTGTGACAAAAAGGTGTCAGCAAAGGTCAAAGAAAAAGTTTACAAGACAGTAGTGAGACCAGCTACAGTATATATATTGTATGGTCTGGAGACAGGAGAAAGAACTGGAAGTGGCAGAGCTGAAGATGTTGAGGTTCTCCTTAGGAGTAACAAGGATGGAGAAGACTTGGAATGAGATAATCAGGCCAGACTGAGATGGTCTGGACATGTACAGAGGAGGGACAGTAGGTATATTGGTAGAAGGGTGTTAGAAATGCAGCTACCTGGAAAAAGACAAAGAGGAGATATACATATGTACACAGTTAGAGAGGACATGGAGGTAGTTGGAGTGAGGACAGAGTGAGATGGAGGAGGGTGACTCAGTGTGGCGACCCCTGAAGAAGAAGAAGAAATATTTATTTGTATCACTGTGTTTACCATGCTCACCTATTTTTCTTTCAACCTTTATTTAGGCAGGTTAATCCCATTGAGCCTCGAGGACTCATTTACAATTACAATGTATTACACTACAGTTGTTCACTGTGTTAAATTAATTGTGATTAAAGTCGGAGAAACATCCAAATATAATCAGAATAAAATGAGGGACTAGTGTTTTATGGTTGTAGAAACACAGAAGAGCATCTTTCACAGTCTGGACTGCTGCAGGGTTCATATCATCCCACTGGTCCTGCATGTGTTTCATTATTTGATTTGATGTTTATTTATTCATTTTAAAAGAACAATACAAAACAGTTTCATCAGATACAAGAATACAAGTAGCATCAAATGAAAGGAGCAGAAAGAAGATGACATCTTATTATATCTGCCCCTTATTTCACAGTTTGTTCAAACAATGATAACCTTCAAACTACATCACAAAATGAACAACTCTACTTAATTTTTCTAACTGTAATACACAAACACACTAAGCTACATCATATATAGTTTTTGAGCAAGTCCTTTTTTACCTTTTTCTTAAATGTATACATTGATTTTGCATTTTTAACATCACTCTCCAGAGCATTCCACAGTCGAACTCCCTGAATTGAGGTAGTTATTACAATCTGTCCCTTTGAGATTGTAATAACTTTGTCTTTTTATTAAAAAAATTTGGATATTTAAAGGTACTGTAATGTGTTATTATGAGCTCTATACATAACTGATAAAATACTATAATCTACCAATTCCTGGAATTTCAATAAATTTAGCTGAAGAAACAAAGTGTTTGATGGGTGACTGAAATGTTTTCTGGTGATTACTCTATATTATATTATACTATATTATATTAAACACACTATCATCATTTTATTACAAATGGTATTATTCAGTTGAATGCAAATATCGCTAGGCGCCTAAATAAATAAATAAAATATATATAACAAAACCAAAAGCTCGGGGTGTGTGTCACTGTGAGACTTTTCCAGTCCAGTTCATTATCACCCCTCGGCTCTGGCTCCTGTCCCGCTATCAGCTAGCCTCTGTGTGTGTGTGTGTAGCCTCCCAGGCGGGTGGGGGTGTTGGTGGTGCTGGGTGGAGGGGGGACATCACTACATCACATTCCCCTGCGTTTCAATCAGTTTCCACGGCTCAATCTGTCGTATTTACCCCGAAAGAGGAGCTCAAAGAGGCTCCGAGCAGCGCCCCATCACTGAGCTAATGTCTATTTCAACGGTTAGCTATAGCTAGCAAATCAATGCTGCGTCCAGCGGTGTGTGTGTGTGTGTGTGTCAGACAGAGGATGTGTGTGTGTGTGTGAATGATGCGAGCAGCCTCTCACAAAGTGATGGAGCACACATGAAGAAGAAGGCTTCAGCATCTAAACTCATCTGTAGGAAGTGTGGACGAGCCGTTAGCGAAGAAGAAGAACAAACAGCTTACGTCACTTTGCTTTCATCCGACGGCGGGAAACAGAAGCTGCTTGTTGGTCCTCTCTCCGGTCTGTTCCGTCTCCAGCCTCGAGCGTCCCGGTGCCACCGCTCGCCCTCCACCGGAGACTGAGCGGCCCTAACGCGCTTTCATTATAGGACCCCCTTCTTCTTCAGATAGGCAGCGCTGCCCTCCTCCTCCTCCTCCTCCTCTCACTCACACCGCTACACCAACGTGCCTGCGCGTGAGCGAGTGTGAGTTCGTCCGCACGAGTGTGTGCGCTTTGGATTGAGGAGGAGTGAGTCATCCAGCAGGAGGAGGACATCCATCTAGCTCCTCCCCCTCCCTGTCTCCACTCCAACAGCTGACTACTGGAGCCGCCACGCGTTGATGAGGACAAACACTGACTCCTCCTCCTTCCCTTGGAAAAGACCGAGCAGTCTGTTTAGGCTCACAGAATAATAATAATACAGTAATCATTTTATTTAATAGCGCCTTTCAGGACACCCAAGGACACTTCACAGGGGTGCAAGGAAAAAAAATCTATTTTTCAAAGAATCGATTTTCTTAGTCCTGGCGATTCAGAATCGATTCTAAAAGCCCCAAAATCGATTTTTTTTTTTATTATTATTTTTTTTTTTACATTATAACCCAAAAGATAAAGAAAATTAAACCATATCTCATAGTATATGAAAGTATACATAAAATGAAAGGTGGCAGAAAGAAGAAGAAATCTGACCCGAACCAGTGACCTCCAGGAGACCACATACAGTATTGGTTTTATACATTTTTATGGTATGTCTGTGGGCTATCCAGACCATGTTCATTCAATTTAATGCACAAAATAATTCTTGGATTAAAAAAATATCCTCTTTCTAGTTGTGCCTTTTCTCACTTCCGTTCTGAACGAGCTGTTTATGATAAGGCCGCGCCCTTCAAAAATCTGTTTACATTAACTCCGCCCTCCAAAGGGGACCCTGACGCCAAAATTACACTACACGCGTTACGGCTCCGCCCCGCTCCGGTCCGACCTCCGCAGCAAATACGCACCCATTATAATCAATGACAGAATTTACACTGGCTCCGCACGGCGGCGGCGAGCTGCGGAGAGCGGACGGCAGTCCGTCAAAATTAGAAATTTTCTATTTCTGCCGGACGCCGGAGCTGTGCGGAGTCAACTTTTGAAGATTACGTCGCACCAACAGGAAAAGGAACGAGCACAACTTCCGTATTTACAAAATAAAATCACCACGGGCGGACTAATCCTAGCTCTATACGGATTTATTTGTACAAAAATGCTGTCAAACTATCATTTATGACTACGCCTACAAACGCAATACAAGAAATAAATAAATAAATAAAGTATTTTATTCTGAAATGTAATACATCACTTCCTGTTGCTCAAACCATGTCCTGTCGCTCATTTACGAGAGAAGATCAAGGCAGCAGTCTCTACTGTTGTTCTCCTTCTTCCACCGAATGAATTGTTTTGTTCTGACTTACTTATTTATCACTTGATTTATCGCGCGATCCCGCAAATCCCGCGCATGCGTCTAGGAGCGGCGCATGCAGGCGGACCTGAGCTGAGCGGAGGTAGTGGAAATTGGAGTTTGAGACGCTCAGCTGCGACCTGCGGAGCGGAGCGGACCGCGTGTAGTGTAATTTTGGCGTGAGTCAGACCCAGAGCCAGATGCCATTTTGGGCAGGGCAAATGAGGCGCTGACGCGTCGCGTAGGCCGCTGAGAAACATCCATAAGTTCACCCTCCATGTTAAAAACTCTTCGTTTGACTCTTCGAAAACAAGCAATAAGGCTGCAGAGTAACACACTGGCTGCTAACTGCTATACACGCTCTCTCTAGCGGGGACCGCTTTTTTCACGGACCACATCCGGCGCGGACCGGATATGGTCCGTGAGCAGTCGTCCGGTTGATTTAAGAGCCCGTAAATAAGTTTTTTCGTTGATAGATAATTAGTTATTAGCGGTACTGCATTTTAACAACAACGAAACATCGAACTCTAGTAGCCATTGTGCTGACATGAACTCAGGAAAAAAAAACGTGATGTCTTTTATACTGAAGTGGGTGGAGCATCACCAGGGGTTGCTAGGTGAGGGGCTGGACTCAGGTTGGGGTGGGTTGTCCTGGCACTTGTGACGTCACAAGCTGCAGGATTTGAAAACGAGACATTTATATCACTGAAAAATAAATATACTTAGAGTAAATATACCACTGGGTGCATTTTTTTGGCCCTAGGACTGTTTTTTTAAGAAGTACATAACCAAAGTTGAGTAAAAAAAACATTAAAAAGTGAATTTTGGATCTGTGGTCCCCTCCCCGATAAAGCGGGTAAAGATGATGGATAGATGGCTTTTGTTGAAAAGATTTACCAAACAAATCTTTTAAACCAAATCCATCCATACACATTTGAAACATAGATGAATGCAATATGATTTTGAAGTCTATTTTATTTTGAATTAAATGTTTATGCAATACAGTAGGCTGAAATCTTTGTTTACATTTGTATTTTGAATTATTTGTGATGGACTGGAGACATGTCCAGGGTGTCCCCTGCCTCTCGCACAGTGACTGCTGGATACAGGTAAGTCCCAGACTTACGAGCGCTCTTACTTACGAGGTTCTGGACTTACGAGCTGGCGAACGAGCAGTAAATTTGTAACGAACATACAAAAAATACAGCACTTTTATGTGTTTTTAGATGAAAGTGTGTTAGTTAACCATTTTGAAACAAGTTTCTGAGCATGTTTATGAACTAGTATGAACATTTGTGATGAAAAACAAGTGTTCGTAGTAGCGCTAGCATACATTTTCCGACTTATGACTGAAAATCCGGACTTACGAGCGACACGTGTTTCGTGTTCCAACGTACGAGATTTCGTGTTACGAGACAGTCGTAGGAACGGAACTCGCTCGTAAGTTGGGGACCACCTGTATAGACACCAGTGACCTCCGGGACCCGATTAAAGCTGCTGCATTCTATTCATATACCCATCTGCTCACAATTCAGCCTGCTGTATTATACTGTCTTATTTGACATTATTAATGTTTGCTAAAAGCACACATTATTGTTTTAAATAAATGTTTTATTTGTTTACATTATTGTTTAATCTTTTCATGATTTCAATTGAATTTTTTTTCAGAATCGAAAATCGTTTCAGAATCGAAAATTGATTCTGAATCGAAAATCGATCCTGGAATGAAACTCGTTTTAGAATCGAAAATCGATTTTAATCGAATAGGTGCATCAAAAATCGGAACTGAATCAATTCTTCAGACACTGAGAGATTTGCACCCCTACTTCACAGCAAGAAACATTATCACAGAGATTGTGTAAAAACAAACAAACACAGTTCAAACATCAGCAGGAATAAATTGAAATATAAAATACATAAAGAATATAAAATACAAAATAATAAAAATACATTTAGTAAAGTTAATGATAAGCTAGTCTAAAGAGATGTGTTTTCAGAGCAGTCTTGAACAGAGAAAGGGAGGTGGTGTTTCGGAGGTCTGGCGGTAGAGCGTTCCAGAGGTGAGGGGCAGAGCAGGTGAAGGCCCTGCTCCCCATGGTGGAGAGGTGGGCAGAGGGTACATGGAGATGTAGCAAAGAGGAGGATCTGAGAGAGCGTGATGGGATGGAGATTTGTAGGAGGTCAGATAGATAAGGAGGGGCAAGGTTGTGGATAGCTTTGAACGTGAGGAGTAGAATTTTGAAGATGATGCGTGATTTAACCGGGAGCCAGTGGAGCTGCTGCAGGACAGGAGTGATGTGGTTATAGTAGGAGGTTTGAGTGATGACACGGGCAGCTGAGTTCTGGACCATCTGTAACTTGTGGAGAGACTTGTTGGGGAGGCCGTAGAGAAGGGAGTTAATAATAATAATAATAATAAATTCAATTTATACCGCACTTTTCATTAATAAAAATCTCTAAGTGCTACAGCAAATAAAACAAGTGATAAAATCAAGTAAAATCAATAATAATATCAACTAAGATTTAATTGCAACTAAGTTGCAGTAATCGATACGGGAAGTCACAAGACTATGCACCAGGATGGCTGTGGAGCGGGGTGTGAGAGAAGGACGGAGACGGTTAATATTACGGAGGTGGAAATAGGCAGACCGAGTAATATTGTTGATGTGTGAAGTGAAGGAGAGAGTGGTGTCGAGGATGACACTGAGACTCTTGACCTGAGGGGAGGGGGATAGCAGAGAGTTGTTAAGGGGGATGAGAAGATGTTCTGATTTTGAAATAGAGTTTTTGGTACTGACAAGAAGCTGGCTGCGCCTTTAGTGTGCATGCGTGCGTGCGTGCGTGCGTGCGTGCGTGCGTGCGTGCGTGAGTGCGTGCGTGTGTGTGTGTGTGTGTGTGTGTGACTGGATTACTGAGATAGAAACTGAGTAAAGTTATGATATAATGTTTTTACCTATCAAAACATTTTCAGAGTCAGAGAGAGTCAGAGTCAGAGAGAATTTATTGTCATTTGCACCGCATGTAGTACATGTGTTGAAAACGAGATTATGTACACAGGGTCCCAGTTACATCCAACAACAAATGCAAGAGAAAAACAATAATAACAT
>JBBPBX010019159.1:14793-31052 GCA_038048925.1 Garcialebias charrua
CGTCTGGTGATGAGGTGAGTCTGGTGCTAGCTGGTCTGTTTGGATCTTCAAAACGTGCATAAAACTTATTGAGGGCATCAGGCAGGGATGGGTCCCTGGGGCATTGTTTGCTTTTGCCCTTGTAGTCTGTTAAGCATTTGATGCCCTGCCACATGCTCCGTGGATCATGTGAGATGAACTGACCCTCGATCCTCTGTGCATACGCGGCTTTGGCCTTCTTTATGCCATCATCCAGTTCTCTCCTGCACTTTCTCAACTCCTCAGTATCTCTAGACTTGAATGCAGTGTCCCTGGCTGCCAGCAGGGTGCGGACATCCTTATTTAGCCAGGGTTTTTGATTGGGGTAAAATTTAACATACTTTCTTATGGATACATTTTCAGCACATGTACTGATGTAACCCAGGACTGAGGAAGCATAAAGTTCCAGGTCAACTGAACTTCCATTCGTAGCTGCCTCTTTGAAGACAGACCAGTTTGTGTTTTCAAAGCAGTCTCTTAGCATGGGGGTACTATCTTGGCGCCACAATGTGATCTCTCTTTGTTCCGGCTTGGAACGTCTGAGTGGGGGGAGCTGTCTAGGGACCAATAACAGGGAGCGATGGTCGGAAGCCCCGAGCGGTGGGCGTGGCTTCGCCGTGTACGCCCCCTTCACATTCGTGAAGACTTGGTCTAGCGTCTTATTTCCTCGTGTTGCTGTGAAAACGTGCTGATTGAAGGTTGGAAGGATGACACGTAAATCCACATGATTGAAGTCCCCGGAGACAATGAAAAACCCCTCAGGATATTTACACTGCAGCGAGGTGAGTAAGTCATGAATTTCTCCCTGGGCGTCGTTGGCATTAGCATCGGGTGCTATGTAAACAGCGCTTATTATTATCGCTGAATAATCGCGGGGGAGGTAATGTGGTCGACATCTTACTGTTAAAAGCTCCACAGCAGCTGAGCAGATCCTGCTGATAACGGCACAGTTCGTGCACCAGTCTTTGTTAACGTAAATGCAGACGCCACCGCCTCGTGTTTTCCCCGTAGTCTCGATGCACCGGTCCGTTCTGAAAAATAGCCTATTATCCAACTCATAAACAGAGTCAGGAGTGTCCTCATTGATCCACGTTTCCGTGAGGCAAAGCACCGAGCATCTCCTCATCTCCTCCGACGTTGTTACTCTCAGACGAAGCAAATCCATCTTGTTGTCCAGCGAGCGCACGTTGGACAGAAAAAGAGCCGGCATCGGGGGTCTCCCGGTTTTAGCGTCTGCCCGCAGTCTCGTCATAATTCCTGCTCGACAGCCACGCTTTTTCCCTCGAGAGCACCGTTTCCTCTTCTTTCCTCCGGAGCGCATCTGCTTCCAGAAAGATGATCTTAGCAGATCCAATCTTCCGAGCTCTGATTTGAGTTCGTTGCTGATTTCAGCTGTGCCTTGTGGTAAATCCGCTCCAATTCTTAACAGCTCAGTTCGGCTATAATTCACCCGCAAAAAACGCGCAGAGTCAGGTACAAAAACACTATTAAAACTACTAAAAACTGGGGATGTTCTGGGAGCCCATGAAGCTGCGGCTGGTCTGAGCGCGGCCATCTTGCAACATTTTATACTTAAGTCAGGCAGAGGTCGGGGCTGGTCAAGAATATGAAACTTTCCAATTTGGAATGCAGCATATTTTTCAGGGTTTAACCAAAATGGCTCCAACTCAGTCATTTCTCAACATACCTTTTTTTCAGACTTTGACATGAAAGGCAGCATTCCTTATGGAATGTCTAAATTCTTATTTATTTGACCAGTGGCATTACGTTAGTGTCAAAAAGTTTTTTCCAGCTTTTAGACTTTTTCAAATAGTTTGATGCCGTCATGAGAAACTATGTGGCATAAATGTAAATAACACTAGTACTGTATGTCCAAACTCAAGTTAGAAAAATTAGATGAAATCTGCTGCTAATATAGGACACTTTTACGGGGCTTGAATACAGTGCAGATGTCTTGAGTCATCTTTCACTTCTTTGTATCTTTCAAAGCTTTTCTTTGGGCCTTCTGAAAGCCTAAAGAATTACTGATCAATACAACTTCAACAAATTACAAGGAAGTCTGGCTTCTTGGAAACAAATGCTGTGGAAAGTAAAGGTGGTACAAAACCATTGCTGTTGCAGATTTTCAGGCAAACAAGTTTCACAAAAGATAATAAAAAGGTCCTTGAATCAGTAAAATGTGCCTGGATCTCTGACAAATAATAGTGCTATGATAACAGAGGCATCTGCTGCACAACAGAAGCGCAAGAACAATATTTAGACAATAAAGTGCAAAGGCTTGTGAAAAATCTGTGAATCCACATCCAGCTCCATCCTCACTGCACAATCTCCGTGCACAACAAAAGCTGTTTCCACACTCAACCCATCTCTATCCCCATCTTCTACTGCGTATACACAGTCAGATCGGAGAGGCAACAGGTCCACTCTCATGCATGCACACTCAACCCAAAGCAAGATTTAACAGCACCAGCAGGGTTTTCTTCCAGACTTACAGAGGACATAGCAGCCTGAATGTGTTTTTAGAAGGAGTCAATCCAAAGGAGTTATTAAATGTTATTCCTGTGAAAAACCAAGAAACTCCTTCCTCAAAGCAGGAGCTTTGACACAGAGAATACAGGTAGTCCTCGACTCACGACGGCCTCGATTTATGACGTTTCAGGGTTACGAACACACTCCCATTGAAAAGCATTGTTCGAGTTACGCGGTTTATGCGCCTTTACACCAGAAAATACTGTACCGAAACTCAGTGGAAACTTACAGGAAGAGGGGGGAGCTTGACGCGCTCAGTGGAGCAGGAGACCTCATTGTTTGGGACAGGCTGACGGGAGCAGAGGGGCTAATATGCTAACAGACCTTACTGTAAAACTCTGGACCGCGCGCAGAGACCTTGTTGTTTGGAGCGGAGGTTTACGAGGCAGAGAGGCTACAGCTGAGCAACGAGCTAACATGCTAGCAACGAGCTAACATGCTAACAGACGTTGCTGTAAATGCTGTGGACCGTGTGAAGATGCAGGACCAGCTCCCAGTAAGAAATGAACTATTTTTAATAATAATAATAATGTCTTTTCCTGTCATCTGTGTATGTTTCCCATACACAGACGAAATTCGTCTCTGCATTTAACCCAACCACCACCAGGTGGTGCAGTGAGCAGCCATAGAAAGCGCCCGGGGAGCTGGAGAATTAGGTGTGCACTCATAGACACCCCAAGGTGTGTAGTGGCCGGGGCGCGAACCCGCGTCCTTCGGGTCCCAAGTCAGAAGCCCTGCCACTACACCATCTTGGCTCCATGGCTCCGAATGTATGTGTTTTTTGATAATTATGTAGGGTAATGTGTTAGGATAGGCTAAGTGCTTGGTAAAATACAGTACTGTACGTATGAGGTGCCGTTTGGACGTATTTTCCGACTTACGACAATTTTCGAGTTACGAACGGGCGTAGGAACGGAACTCGTTCGTAAGTCGGGGACCACCTGTACTATAACCAATGAAATTTGTTCTGGGATACTCATAACATCATAACAAAAGTAAAAAATATATATAAAAAAAGCTAAATATCAAAGCAAATGCTGTGCTTTTTATCTCTTTTAAGTGTAATTAAATAGTGTTACATGGTGAGAAATAAGCTTTAAAAAAAACTAATCCAGTGTTCATCCAAGTAATGCCCCTTTTCCATTAGTAACGGTTCGACTCGACTCGGCACGGTTCCAAGGCTTTTCCACTAGTGGAACCAGTCCCCTTTTCAATACCACTTTCTCTTGGGTTCCAACCGGGCCGAGCTGGCACCAAAACATGACATCAGAAAGAACACTGTCAGTCACTCATTGGTCAGGGGGTGGAGTCACTGGCTGTTTGAGAAACTTTTGCAACAAATCGATCCACCATTTGCAATAACCCGAACTCGAGGAGCGACTGGACCTATTTTAAAGATTTTAAAAACAATAGGGACAACACCGTGGTCTAATGCTGAAGTGCAGGCGTTTTTTTGTGCTTGGTGGCCAACGACAAAATTCAGAGCGAGCTAGATGGAGCTCTGCCGGTCCTCTCCTCGGAGCCCCAGTATATATATACTGTATATAGTATATATATATATATATATATATATATATATATATATATATATATATATATATATATATATATACAGGTAGTCCCCGATTTACGAGCGAGATCCGTTACAACGAGGCGCTCGTAAACCGGAAATCTCGTAATTTGGAACGGCCGCCATTTCTCTCGTAAATCCGGAAATCCGCTCGTAAATTGGAACGGTTTTCGCTAGCGCGACTAAAAACACTCTATTTTCATCTAAAAACTACTTTTGAGTGCATAAAAATGATCGGAAACGTGTGTTTATATGCTTAACTAACTAACTGTAGTGAAAAAACACATGAAAACTCAGTATTTTTTTCGTTTTTTCCAAAAATTCGCAGCTCGTAAGTCTGGAACCTCGCAGATCAGAGCGCTCGTAAATCGGGGACTACCTGTATATATATATATATATATATATATATATATATATATATATATATATATATATATATATACTGATATATATAGTTTAATTTGATCATTTTAATAATCTGTATTCTTTTTAATTTACCAGAAACTTCTAAATAAATTCTCACTGCACTGAAACTTGTTTCAGGGTCTTACCACCAGCTGGTGAGGCGTGTGACGTCAATTTTTGAACTCTGAACCCCCACCCACTAGAACCATTACTGAAAGTGAAACTCACGCTGAGCCAAGCCGAACTGTGCTGTACCGGTACTAAAGGTACTAATGGAAAAAGAGCACAATAATAAAGTTGGATCTTTGTGCTAAGTTCATGATTAAGGTTGGATTAGATTTAGTGACCAAAGAGTAACAGTAAATGAGATTTTTCTTCAAGTATGTGTGTGTTTGCTCAGTGTACCTGTCAAGTAGCGCCCAGCGGTCCTCTCCTCTTCTGCTGCCCTGGTGCGCCTCATTAAAGCCCAGTTACAGGACGCCTCCTCCTCTTCCTCCCCACAACAGATGGACAGACGCAGGGCGAGAATATTCCATGGAGTTTGGAGGGGCGTTTCTGTTTATGTAACCCAGTGAATCTTATTAAAAAGCTGCTCTCCTTCCGTCCTGAACTCTGGGTTAATTAGCTCACTTCCTAGTTGCCGGCATGCACGGAGGCCTCTGACCGGTCACAGTGGTTGCTACAGGCGACTGGGCTCGCCTTATCTCCTGTTGCCTGTTGGGATTCGGCTGAGGAGCTGTGGCTGAGAAGGAAATAGTCTTTTATAAAGGAAATTAAAACACACACAACCACAGCACACACTGATGGACAAAGTCGAGCTTTTATACACAAACTTACAGACACACTCTTCACAAGCTTTTCTTCCAAGTTTATTCAGTTTAGTATAAATGAAAAAAGGTTCTGTGCTTTTTTCTGAGGTAGGACACGTGGTGCCTTTCAACAGTCAATGCTGCCAAGCAGGATGCATCAACAGGCTGGACTGAATAAAGAAATGCAGTCAAAAGCCTCCTGAGAAGCAGATATAAGTTGTTCTGTGCAATTTTACTGCTTCTCAACTTTTAAAGGGGATAGTTGGGATTTTTTTTCAAAGCAGGGTTTTCTGGAACTGTTATCAGGAGTCCTTGTTTAACTGCAGCAAACAGCAATATGAAGAGTCAGAGAGAAAGAAGCACATTATTCCTGATACAGTACATTTCTTGCACAAACTGCAAAAGTTACAGCCTCCCTTTTAAAAAAATTGTTGTTCTTCTTCTTCTTCTGCTTTATTTTTTATTCTTCATTTATACTCATAGTTTATCCAGCTGGTTCATGTTTGTGACCAAATACGCAACGCAGTTTTGTTCTGCCTTTGTTCTGATGTTATGCTGAATGACATTAAAGATCATCTGAATCATGGACGAGTCAAGCTCAGAGAAATTGTCGTCCTGAAACAACTCCAGTCCCAAAGATTTCATAGTGGTTCATGTGACTTTTGTTTCAGCCTGTGGTTTGCTATAAGAAATGTTAGAGAACCTATCTGACAAAATGTTACGTACCGTAATGTAAAACCCCAAAAAGGTGTATCTCTACCTGGCAACACTTAAAGCTGCACTGACATCATCTTGTATCTATGCATCATATTGCACTACTGTACATATATATGTTTTATCATTCAACTATATTCGTTTTTGCAAACAAACTTATAAATATATTTAATTTTGATTTAAATTTGATTTTAAACTTCGCGCCGTGTTTATTCATGGGAAATCCGATTTCACGCGAACGCAGCATATGTGACGTAAGGAGACGTAGAAGCAGTCTGCGTCTGTCAGCAGCTTGCCTGCAGCTCGCCTTTTTTTTTTTTTACTTGACAAATGCTGTTACGTTGTGTCGCCTTTGGGTGTTCTAATATCATCAGTGAACAAGTGAGCCTTTTCACTTTCCCAAAAGAAGAAATACTTCGTCTGGGAATGGAATAAATAAAGCTGCCACCCCCCCTCGGAGCCTCCTCGCTTCCTGATAAGGTAAAAATCAAATAAATACGGGTGCAGACCTAAATTAGAACCTGCTGTTTCTTGTTCATCTAACTTTCTGCTTCCCAAACTGAAGACATGTAGCTCAAATATTCACTTAGATTGATAAATTCGTCGGGTTTTAAATTGTCCGTCCTTATATGTAAATGCAAAACCGGAGCCCTCTACGTCTCCTTACGTCACATATGCTGCGTTCGCGTGAAATCGGATTTCCCATTAATAAACATGGCGCGAAGTTTAAAATCAATTTAAAATCAAAATTAAATGTATTTATAAGTTTGTTTGCAAAAACGAACATAGTTGAATGATAAAACATATATATGTAGTGCAATATGATGCATAGTTACAAGATGATGTCAGTGCAGCTTTAACGCCTACTGTACTGAAACAAAATCCAAGTGGCCCATTATTTAGATACAGTTTTCAGAGTACATTCTCTCAGACTAGCCATTAGCTGTTACAGTATTTAATTTCTCTCTGCTTCTTCAAATTAGATATTTTAGACGACTATCTACTGCAAGTAGGACGCTGATTGTTGGTAACTCAAAAGAATACCCTTTGAAAAACTCTGAACTCTGCTTTTAGGTTCATTTATTCAGTTATTCTCTTCAGATTATATGAAAAATAATCCTACTTTAGAGATACAGTACATACTGTAATGATAAAGTAGGCCATCGTGGTTGTCCCCTGCTTCCCACTGCCCTTGATTTTGACACAAATACATCATACAAACACACGCTCACCTACATACAGACGCCACAAACGTCCGTTCACCCTCTCATGGTTGCTGCCACACAATATGGATCTGGGTTACTTACTGTTGCATGGGCAGCCAGCTTTCTGGAAACAAAGACTCCCTTTTTTGCCACTTCCAACACTTTTTTTTTTGTGTGGAAAATGTGTTTTCAAATCCGGTAATGGTCAATAAGGTCATCTGGACAGTTTCTTTCTTGTGGAAAGACGTTTCGCCCTCTATCCGGAGGGCTTCATCAGTGTGAGGAGTCCCAAGTAAACTGTTTTCCCCACTAAACACTCCTTAGTGCTGAGGGTCCCTGAGGGACTCCTCACACGGATGAAGCTCTCTGGATAGAGGCCGAAACGTCTTTCCACTAAAAAAAAAGAAACGGTCCAGATGACCTGATTGACCATTAGTGGATTTTGTACCTGGAGGATTGAGCATGAACTTTGGTGTTTTCAAATGTTTTTCAAGCTGAAAAAGCACTTTTCTAGTCTTTCACAACAGATCAAAGATTGAAATTTAACATTTACTACTTTGTTTTGAGACGAATAAAAAAGCAGGGCCGGAAAACCACCTACACTTTACATTTGTTTAAATCAAGAAATTGGAACAGGATCATCATTATCGATGATCTTGTT
The DNA here is from genome assembly GCA_038048925.1 of Garcialebias charrua. NCBI lineage: Eukaryota > Metazoa > Chordata > Actinopteri > Cyprinodontiformes > Rivulidae > Garcialebias > Garcialebias charrua. Next base: position 22,705 of record JBBPBX010019159.1, read on the forward strand.
CCAATTTATGTGACTCTACAACACATAACACACATGCACATAACATGTTAAGATGTTAAAACAAAAACAAAAAGGCGAAGACAATACGGAAACGACTAATAAAAAAATATAAAAAGACTCCATACCAGCAAAGTACAATAATAGCCACATTTATTTGTAATTACAAGCAAGTTCCCTTTACACTATATTTTTTCTTGACTTCATGTTTTATCCTTTGTGTCATACATAAATGTACATTTCCAGAGTGCATACATTTAAGTTAAAATGGGGAGGGGCTTGTTAAATAAAGTGGTTCAAGGCATAGAAGGAAAAAAAAAACCTATCTTTTCTTACAAGACTCTTGTCAAATACTGCTCTTCACAAGCATTACTCAGTAGTGGTACTGTACTAAAAAAAAAGTGCACACACGGTCTATGCAATACCGGACAGCTTCACATAATATCATAAACAGTGTTGCTTTTCTCACATTCAACATCAAACATGACAAACCCCTTCAAAGGCACAGGACTCTCACATCAACTTTGTTTCTTTAAAATGAAGTTTGCACTTACACGTGAGGTAATCCTTCACTTTAACTCTGTACACGTTTAGGAAAATCTGCTGGAAAATGATTTGAAATCACACGAGACACTCGGGAGTGTTGAATGGCACTGGGAAACTCGGAAGTCAGAAATACTTTCCTATCATTGCTGAACGGGCATGGTTCACATGTTGAGGTGGAGGAAGTTCAGCTGTAGAACAAATGCTGAGGGTCCAGTAAAATAATAACTCCATAAAGCGGGATGAATATACAGGATAATGGCAAAGACATGTAGTTATGGGACAAAAAAGGCCACCTTATTTTACTTTTAGGGTTCAACATATTGAGACATGATGTAAACAAAAATATTAGCTCTAATCATTTTCATATGCAACCCTAGTTCAGAAAAGCACATAGTCCCCGACTTACGAGCGCTCTGACTTACGAGGTCCCGGACTTAAGAGCATGCATCTCATTAAAAAAAAAAAAATTTATTTTTTTTATTTTTTTTTACTTTTTATTTTTTTATAAATGAATACATGTACAGTACTGGACAGTCACCAAGCACTTAGCCTATCCTAACACAGTTTTTAAAGATGAAGGAATAAGTTGAATTGTCTCCCTCCTCCCTGCATGCTCCATAGGGAGCTTGCTCCCTTTATGTGAAAGGGAGACAATTCAACTTATTCCTTCATCTTTAAAAACTGTGTTAGGATAGGCTAAGTGCTTGGTGACTGTACAGTACTGTACATTTATCTATTTATAAATAAAAAACAATAAAAAATAAAAATACTGTATATACTGTATATTTTTAATAAATAGATAAATGTACAGTACTGTACAGTCACCAAGCACTTAGCCTATCCTAACACAGTTTTTAAAGATGAAGGAGTCAGTTGAATTGTCTCCCTCCTCCCTGCATGCTCCATAGGGAGCTTGCTCCCTTTATGTGAAAGGGAGACAATTCAACTTATTCCTTCATCTTTAAAAACTGTGTTAGGATAGGCTAAGTGCTTGGTGACTGTCCAGTACTGTACATGTATTCATTTATAAAAAAAAAAAAAAAAAAAAATAAAATAAAAAAAAAAAAAATATATATATATATTTTTTTTACTATGTGATCCTACTTACGAATTTTTGACTTACGAGCGCCCCCTAGTGACGGAACTCGCTCGTAAGTCGGGGACTACCTGTAACCAATTCCTATGTGTCATTACATGTTAAACACAAATGAAGCCAAAACAGAAAAGCTGTGTAAAATAATTTAGTCAGCTTTCGGCTGCTGAATTTAGCCTGTAACTTATCAGCCATGGCGCTGCTGAACAATATCTGATCATCAGTGTAGGCACCTCTAGGATTTCAGTCAGTTTGCTGCTCTGAAGTAGACTGGTGTGTTTGCCAAGATGGAAAAACATCAGCAATGACCTTAGATAAGCAGATGTTGCTGCTTACTGAGAAGACTTAAAAGTAATTTCCAAACAATTTGGAGTCCATCGCTCTACAGTGACAAAGACGTTTCCCAAGTAAAATTAAGAATTAATTAAGACAGTTGACCATCTTTAAAGGAGTGGACATTCAGCAAACTCACCCCCAAGGTCAGACTGTGCAATGCTAAGAGAAATGGCAACAAAAAAAACAAGAGCTCTCCATCTTAGTCTCCGTAGGCTGAGGTGTAACAGGTCAACCGATAGCAGACTAAAGGTTAACGTTCATGACAGAACAATTACCGTAGATAAACACAGCAATAAGGCTAGTTTGGAAGAGTTTCATTTGAATGAACGACAGAACTCCTGGAACAAAACAAAGATAATGAGATGTTTACCGTATTTCCCGGAATATAGGTTGCACCTGAATATAGGTCGCATTGTCCAATTATTGCCCCAAAATTGGAAAAATCCATAAATAGGTCGCACCTGAATATAGGTCGCACCTACGTCAAAATGTGGACCGTGTTTAGCTCTGCTGCAAATGACTCAAGGCTTTTAAGAAGATTAACACTTAAAAACAATTATTTGTTTGATAAAAATTGTAGCAAATATGGGTCTGAGCTGAACTTTTCTTTAATAAATGAACGTAATTGTGAAATGAGCTGGATTTCAAAAATTTGTTTCGCTACGTCTGATGAAACAAAATGTGCACGCACAGCACCAGACATGCAGTAGCAGCGAACCGACCTGCATGTACTGTACCTGTATTTTAATTTTAGCAGGATAAACACCTAAAAATATATATTTGTTAGCTGACATTATTGTAAGAGTGTGTCTCAGTTTAATTTTTGTTAATAAATGATTACAAATCAGCTTATTTTATAAAAAAACCCATAAATAGGTCGCACCTGAATATAGGTCGCAGGGCATGCAAAAATTATAAAAAGCCGCAACCTATATTCCGGAAAATATGCACAGGGTCATGTATGGCAAAGACATATCCAACACATCATCCCAAACACCTCATACTCTCATACCTCATTTGCAGGTCGCTTTCGTAAGTGAGCCCATGAGGCTCAATAAGATTTACCTGACTAAATAAAGGTTGAATGAAATACTAGAGCTGTCATTTCTAACCCGGGCCCAGTCTGGCCTGAACCCACATTTTGGGCCAGACCAAAATAATGTGCTGGATGGGTGAGCAGGTTGGTGTTGGGCTTTTGAGTGCAGCAGCAGAGGCTTTGACTGCACTGACCGGCCCGTTGAAAGAGGTAAAAAAAAAAATCCAGAAGGATGACTGCCAACAACTCACCTGAAGCTTGACTGGACTTAGCCACTGCGTCAGTGGACGCACACAGCCGACGACCCAATATGGATCGTCAGCCACGCGTGTCCGCCGACCGTTGACTCTTGTTAATAAACAAGAAATCTTATATCTTCCTTTCTCTGAAATATGTTTTTAAATCATGTCAAACTAATTTGCTTACAAAAGTAGTAAAAGCTTACAGTACTTTGTGCAGTATAAGTTGCAGCTTTTTGCATAAATTTGCATGCCCTGCGACATACGGTGAATCGACTCATTTATGTTTTTCCTCATATTTATAACCCAATTTTTGGCTGAGATCTGACTATTTCATTCATTCTGACATGGAAAATATTGAACATTTTCAGCTGCTAGAGGGCCCTCGAGTGATATGGCAAGCCAAGTGTCTCATTAATAGGTAAAAGTGACTATTAATGAGACACTTGGCTTGCCATACAAAGCCACCTTCGTCTTGCTCTGGAACTCCTGGAGCAAACATCAAACCAGCTGCATTTCACCGAGCTGCCCGGTGAAATGCAGCTGGTTTGACCATTAAAGTGCATTTATTAAAGAAAAGTTCAACCGAGACACACTTTTAGTATAATGTTGAGCAAACAAGTAATTGTTTTAGGCGTTTATCTTGTTAATGTCAAAGAAATGCACAGCGACCCCTCCCTTTGCACGCTCCTGCAGCCTCAAATCGTTCTTTTGAAATGCAGCTGATTTGACCATTAAAGTGCATTTATTAAGGAAAAGTTAAACTGAGACGCAGCTTTGCTATAATTTTGAGCAAACAAAATGTTTTCAAGTGTTAATCTTGTTAAATTCTTGTTAACCTCCTCTCGTGCACATTCCCACAGCCACCGTTTGGCAGCCAATCGATTTTTGGCACAACACCGGCCCACATTTCCAGGTTGTCAGCTGTGATGCATAATAGATGGGACTTGTATGGAGAAGTTACTTATTTATGTGTTTTTCCACTTTATTAGACATTTCTTGACTGATGAGACTTACATGGCAGTGCTACATGTACAGCGGAAAGTACGGTAATTTAAAAAAGTTTTAATGTTTTTTTTTGTGTGGGGTTCAGGCCTGTAATCACAGTCAATGGTTGGTTTCGGGTCAGACTTGGAAAAAAGTATACTGGTTCGGGCCGGTCCGGGTCTGATGCAACTCTGCCTTATACCAACTACCAAGCATGGTGGTGGAAGGGTGATGATTTGGGCTTGCTTTGCAACCACAGAACCTGCACCTTTCAATCATTAAATCAACCATCAAGTCCTCTCTAGTCCAAAGGATTTTAGAGTCAAATGAGCAACAAAGCTTGAATCAGGACAACAATCCCCCAAAAGCAGCAAATCTACATCCAAATGACTGAAAAAGGAAAACATCAAGGATCTGCAATGATCCAGTCCAGACCTCCATCTCCTTGAATGTTGTAGTGGAACCTAAGGAGAGCTGTGAGAATCAATGCCTGCAAACCTCAATGAACTAAAGCAACGTTGGAATAAAAAAAAGAGTGGGCCAAAATTCCTCCTTATCACGTGAGACTGATCATCCCACCAAATCATGTTTGTTCATTCTGATTTGAAAAATTGAAAGAGGGTGGACTTTTTTTTCCCCATGACTGTATTCTTTGTGGTGTTCTGGGCAACTACACAAAACAGGATCCTGTAGTGTTTAAACATCCTGGTTTGACTGGGGCAAAAGGTAAAGAATACAATAAGGAATCCGATCACTTGAAACAGCAGTGTCGTCATATTGTCAGTTATTTCACAGTGATGTATAAAACCACAATGGGCCGATCGTTTAGCAAGGTCAAATTAAAATGTTCCAGAGAAAATAGATTTACACTAATAAACATCTTTGTCACAGGGCTACTGTAACAAATACAGTTGTTTAAATTCATGCAGACACTGTACAAAAACAGAAATTAATCGAATAAACTTCCCTTTTACTTCCTTTGGAGGCAGCCAGCAGACAATGCAAACCTTTAAAAACTGGCCAAAGCACACACACACACGCACACACACACACACACACACACATACACATACACACAAAAACAAAAAGAAAAAAAGACAAAATACTGTTTCACAATTATGCCCTAAAGTTCACAATGAACAAATTAAAATGATTGTTAAAAAAAAATCATAGCAGCTTAGTTCTGTGAAAATAAAGAGTCAGCGAGCCGCCGGTACTTTCTGGTTAAAGTAAAAGAGTTACACACTTGTGCCTTCAGTGCAAACACATAGGAGTGAACTTAAATCTGATAACGACAGAAGTTTTAAAAGGCTAAATTCGGGGAGGTGCCTTTACTGTGTGCACGTCGACTCCGCTGAAAATCCGCCCGTAAGACAACTGAAACATTGGCACTCCACATTTGCCGAACCATCAAAATGATGACAAAACCATAAAGAGAAACTCTCTCTGTGCAATAGTTCAAGTAAGTTATTTCCTGCAAACAGTTCGGTGTTCTACAACACGCCCTGTGGCTGCACCCAAAGAGACGACGACGTACAGGTAACATACAAATCCACAAAAAGTGCTATTTACATGGAACCGTTCTCCGGACAGGACTGCGCTCGACACCGAGAGGACCTCTACTCACCAGTTCAGGCTCAGATTTCATCTAATCCTTCCACTGGTTACAATTTGGACCAACGTTGGAGCAGTGTCATTCCAAGATCTGTGGTGAGAACCACACGGAGCTATAGTCCCAGAGTGAAGCACACGTTAAATCTCTAAAGGGCGGTGTCGAACACGTGTTCCGACGACGAGGCCTCCTCCATGTCGTCCTCAGACTGGGACGCTTTGCTGTTCAGCTTCTCTGTCGTCGAGGAGGCAACAAGACTCCCATGGACGTCGTCTTCCCTGAACTTGGCCCTGCCGCTGTCCTGAACGAACTCCTGGATCTCCACGGGTAGCCGTCGAAACTTGTCTTGGTACTCCTGGTCCAGGTCGCTCTGCAGCTGAGTAGACAAAGAAACCAATCGTGTTACAAGATGAACGTTCTTAACCAAGTGGAGCACAACCAGAGGATGAAATCGCTCATTTTAAATCAGTTTGTCAAACGATTATACAGGTAATCCCCGACTTACGAGCGCATCGACATACGAGGTTCCGGACTTACGAGCTCACTAACGAACAGTAAATTTGTAAAGAACATACAGAAAATACAGCACTTTTATGTGTTTTTAGATGAAAGTGTGTTAGCTAACCGTTTGGAAACAAGTTTCTGAGCATGTTTATGAACTAGTATGAACGTTTGTGATGAAAAACGAGTGTTCGTAGTAGCGCTAGCATAAATTTTCCGACTTACGACCGAAAATCCGGACTTACGAGCGACACGTGTTTCGGGTTCTGACATACGAGATTTCGTGTTACGAGATAGTCGTAGGAACGGAACTCGCTCGTAAGTCGGGGACCACCTGTAGTTGTTCTATCAAACTTACAAAACACTGTCTTCACCTGAACAAACAATATCTTACCTGTTGCAGATAATCTTTGAACAACACTTTTGCGGAAGTAGGAGTCTATTTCAGAACAGACTAACAAGCAATGTGCTGTAAGCAAACACCTTTTTAAAACAACGCCAATCTAAACTTTTTAAAGGCCGAAAAAAAGAAACAAAATAATCAAAACTCAACTGGATTGAATGCAGGATCAGAAACATCTTCATTTATAAAAACAAATTACTATATTTTAGTCTCAAGGTGGTAGAACTTTACTTCACCCTTGGCCCTGCTTGTGTTTACTTGTTAGTACAGTCAGAATTAAACAACTTCTCCAAACTATCTACAGCAGGTTAGATATTAATTATTTATTACTTTCACACAAATCCCCACCTCAAAAGATCTGAACTACTTTTTTTTATTTTAAAGAGTGTAGATTATTATTTAGCTTTGACAGCTACATCTTGATAATGGAAACAGTTTGACAAACAGTATAAATGACTCATTTATTAAAATAAAATAAAACGTTACAACACCTATATGTACATATGTTAATATTATTAGTTTACATTACTGTATACCTTAACTCACAATAATAGATGAACAGAGGGTACGAAACTAATAAAAAATCAATTTAAAACTTACGAGTACTTATTCATTCTGTTTTTGTGCCCACATTTTAACTTTGATGCATAAATTGAGATCATTCTATAAAGATATTTATCCTGATAGAGTGTGAGTTAATGCTGGCATTTACAACAATACAAAACAGTCAGTGACTGGACACAAAGAGAATCTGATCGAAAAGACCTTGAAAGTCCAATGAGGATTCACTCTGCGCCCACATACTAAATACTCTCTCCCCTCTCTGAGAAATAGAAAGCAGAAGATGTTTTCTCCGAGGCATAGACGCCCCCAATGATTACAGATGACAAGATTGTATTCATTTCATTGTGAGCCAATAATTGCCGTAATGCTGATTTCTGTTTAACTACACGGCTGGCTCCCAGGGGAGGACGGTAATTAAAAGAAAAGCTGCTAAGACGAATGGTGTCAGAGACGCTCCGCTCAGCATCATGATGAATCCAAAATACCTGCAGGTGCACGGAGGATTCATGAGAGATCCATATATTGTCTGAAACCCTCTCGGGTAATCAGGGCACTAGCACCTGCCCTAAAGCCAAACAATGAACAATAAGAGTCCTTAACTGACTACAGAACAAATACTGAGCAAATATGATGCTATGAATCTCAACAGCCATTAAAATGAATAATCAACGGAACAGGAACTTCAAATAAAACAAGAGTACCGCCAATGGTTCACAATACACCTGTCAGTGAATTAGAGTACCGTAATCCTAATCCAAAGAATGAACTCCCTCACACAACAATCCTGAATACATGGGTTTACTGAGAGCACAGAGGACTGTGGTGGGGTGAAATATGACGAATGAAAGATGAATGATGATTGTGGTGTCTTTGACAAACAGCTCAAACAGTTCAAAGAAAATGAAAGAACATAAAACTGCAGCTATCAGTCGTAATGTGATCAAAAACAGTATTGTGTTAGCGTTTTGTTGATTTTAAAATGGCCTTCGACACTATTGACCACACATTCTCCTTGAAAAACTGAATAAATATGG
>JBBPBX010019159.1:32007-44744 GCA_038048925.1 Garcialebias charrua
ATATATATATATATATATATATACATATACATAATATTTAGTAATAGAAAGAAAAGTATCCAAGTCCCATTTAAAATTGACAGTATTAAAATTCATAGAGTTAATTAAATAAAATTTTGGAGAGTCATTATTGATGAGAAGCTGACATGGAAATCTCATGTAAATTACTTAAGAATAAAAATAGCTAAATCAGTTGCATTACTGTATAAAGCAAAAGAGTTTTTGAATGACAAAGCTTTGAATATAATGTAAAATGTAATGATTGTTCCTATTGAAGTTTGGGGAAAAACATGCAAAACAATTACAAACCCTATTTTCATTTTACAAAAAAGAGCTATGAGAATTATTAGTAGGAAGTGATATGGTCACTCAACAAATATATTATTTCTTCAGTTTAAATATAAAAAATGTTATGATTTGCTTGAATATAGTATCTTACAAGCCATGTATAAAACTCATAAAAAACATTACCCCCAAATATTTAATTAAAATTTGTTTAAAAACAGAGTCATAATTCCATTGTTGTGTTCTGTCATGTGCTTTGCAGGATTGTGGACGGAGGTTGGGTGTATTTGCCTTGTGCTCTTTTGGTTGATAATTGTTGATTTGTTGTCTTACTTTCTCTTTTCTTTCTTTCTCTCTTAAAAAAAATAAAAAATAAAATATTGGAGTGAGAGGATGGCTAAAAGGTGTGAAGGGAGGCCATCTATAAATGGAAAAAAAAAAACAGAGTCATAATAACCTTAAGGGAATGTAAATGTTTGTAAAACCTCCATTTAGAACTAGTTTGAAGGAGCTGTGTTGTAATTCAGGGAACAGGATTGTGGAAATGCCTTGATAAAATTGTCTAAAACTATTTATTCGTTTAAAAAGATGATTATGGTAAAATTGTTGGGAAAGTATAGTGCCATGTGAAGGATGTCTAATATTTTTTGTTTTTACTTTGGAGAATGTTCAATCCTAAGTTGTCTGTTTGTAGTTATTTTATATTTTTTTAAACAAGGGGCAGATATTATAAGAATGTCTTTAATCGTTCTGCACCCTTTTTATTCAATGTTTTTTCTTCTTCTTAATTAATGTGTTTTGTTTCTTTTAAATGAATGAATAAATGAATAAACTAAACTAAATGCAAAGAACAGTTTATGATCAGAGGACTTCACCAGAACCACTCAAGCTTTCTTTGGTGGAAGTGGTTTTAATAAGTAAGCAAGTAAGTAAGTAAATAAATATAACCAATGTGAAACTATAGTCTGGTCTGGTGACATTTTCTGTCCTAAACATTTGTGGAGGTACACCACAGACAACTTACTGTGGACTGTCTTATGGTAGGACATGGAGAAACAGTCTAATGGACAAAGGGTTTGACATGTCTAAGTTACTGGGATGTCCAGCTGGAGCAGAGACAAGATGTTAACAAGGTCACCTGTGACCTTAAAATCAATAAAAATCATATTTGATGTTGGGCAGCACGGTGGCACAGTTGGTAGAGCTGCCACCTCCCAGACAGAGGGCCTTTCTGGGTGGAGTTGCATGTTCTCTCCGTGCATGCGTGGGTTTTCTCCGGATACTCCAGTTTCCTTCCACAGACCAAAAACATGTATGTTAGGCTGATTGGTAACTCTAAATTGTCCATAGGTGTGAGTGAGAGAGTGAATGGTTGTTTGTCTCTGTGTGTCCCTGTGATGGACTGGAGACCTGTCCAGGCTGGATATGAGCACCAGTGACCCCCGTGACCCGAACAGGAAGAAGCAAGTAAAAGGATAGTGGATGGATCTTTGACGTTTGAGGTGTTCGACTGTGCAGCTTGACATGCCTATGTGACAAAGTTATCAATGAAGCTCGGAGAAGAACTTGGTGGGTCAAGGTGTTGACTTTTCTTTTGGGGCATGAAAACTTAAATCAGCTTAATATGCTCAGGTATGGTCAATGCAAATAATTTGAAACATTACAAAAAGATCTTAATAAATTTGCCATTTCATCGCTACACTTAGCTTAGGCTTTTTTTTTTTTGGTACAAAGTTTTTCAACTTCTTCGTTTTAATCTTTGGACCTATTTTTGCAGCAATCCATCAATGTCTGAGATCCTGACAAAACGTGATGCTGATCAAAGTGACAACAGGCTGTCACATCAAAAGATGTCCTGAAACTGAAATGATGAATGGAACGGAGCAGCAACATCACAGTTACACCTGATGTGTCCTGAGCAGAAAAAAACACTGTTAAGAACAAACAGCTGGTAATCAGGAGTAATGACTCGGTTTCAAACTGCGTAAAAATCCAATTTTAGACAAGTATTTAAAATCCTCACTGATTATACTCTGTTATTCTGTAGAGTACCTCAGATGATTTAATCATTTTATTCCTTGTAGTTGATGCTGTGACTTGTATGTTATACAAGACAGACAGACAGACAGACAGACAGACAGACAGACAGACAGACAGACAGACAGACAGACAGACAGACAGACAGACAGACAGACAGACAGACAGACATACATACATACAGACAGACAGACAGACACATACNNATTACCGTATTTTCCGGTGTATAGGTCGCACCTTTTTATGGTTTTTTCAAGGCCTGCGACCTATACACCGGTGCGACCTATATATGGCTTGTTATCACTTTCGGCGAAACAAATTTTTAAATCCAGCTCATTTCACAATTACGTTCATTTATTAAGGAAAAGTTCAGCTCAGACATATATTTGCTATAATTTTTATCAAACAAATAATTGTTTTTAAGTGTTAATCTTCTTAAAAGCCTTGCTGTGTGCTCCTGTGGCAGACATTTGCAGCAGAGCTAAACGTAGGTGCGACCTATCTAGGGATTTTTCCAATCTATTGGTGATAATTGGACAATGCGACCTATACACCGTTGCGACCTATAGACCAGAAAATACGGTACATAGATACATACATACATGCATACATACATACATATATACTGTACATACATACATACATTACATACATACACAGATACATACATACATACATACATGTACACAGATACATACATACATACACAGATACATACATACATACACAGATACATACATACATACACAGATACATACATACATACACAGATACATACATAGATAGATTAAAAGAGCAGATGCAGATGAATCAAACAGCTATAGTACGTGAAATGAAGCAGCTCGTGTCTCACTGATGTTTTTGGAGCAGCAGCCTACGGCAGCGCCTGCTCAAACCCCCACCGAGCTCTGCGTTTCAAGGTCACCTTCACTGAAACCTGCCTTCCTCCTTGCATGTTTCCCTCTCTTTTTTGTCTTTCTGCCTCTCTCTGCAGGGTTCCACACAGCGGACATCTCGCACGTCCAAACCAGATGGCTAAACATGCATCGGAGGCGACACATGGCTTTCCTGCTCGGCTACGCGCGTGACCTACTTGAGGGTGGCACAGTCCCAGTCACAGTGTGGGATGGGGCACAAACACCCTCTGATTAAAGCTGTCATCTTTCTCCCATCTGATTCCACCCATTGACAGAGAGGCAGGAGGGCATGGGACGCCAGGCACCTCTCAGAAAGCATGTGCACGTCCTCTCTATGTAATCAACAGCGCAGAAGTCAACACAGACTGCCTTCTGTTAAGAGTCCGGGCGCTGACATACAAAGACGGCTCTTCTGTTTCATGAAAGGAACAGCTTGGTTTAAAATATTAGCAACCAGCTACATAAGAGTTTGCCTGATCTGTGGCTTCCACTTCACCCCTTTTAAATGTAGCAAGAATAAATGTTGTAAATGCTTAATTGTATAGTATAAAGAGCCATACTAATATTTTCTATGATGAACCCTATCCCCGTTGTCACCAGGTTAAATGTGAAGTACATCCTCAACAACACTGTCAAAATAAATAACCATGTTCCTAAAATTGCAATTTAGATTCTGGTTTTCTTGGAATCAAACCAAAGAAAACCCACACATGGAGGGGAGGACGAGCTCAGTTCTGAGTTCTAGTTTAGACTTTTCCTATAAGCTACAGCTTCAGTGGACAGGAACATGTCTCTATTTAAAATCCTTCTGAACTCATCAAAGCTCCGTCCAGGACAGAAAACATAACTACAGTACAGATGTATTCACCCCTCAAGAAAAGGCCGTAACAAGAAAGCAAACTTTTTCCACGTACCTTCCTCCTCAGTTTTGATGTGATCAGGGAAGCTATACAAACAGGGATGTTCAAAGTCTGGAGGAAAAGAAAACTTTCAGAGTACTGCTTGTATTCTTGGTTGATGGATAAACCAGAACCTCTGCTTGACTGCACACTACTTCAGGAAGATTGATCAAACTCTGGAATGTTCTGCTCTGCAGACACACCTGCACAAATAGAATCATTCTGAAAGACTCAGATGGAACACGGACTTTTCATCTGGTCCATCGTTCTTTAATATCCACCTTCATTTTTATGTTTTGTAAATGAACATGCAAACATGTTTGTAGCCCTTTGGAAGTTAGTCCTCCAGATTAATTAAATTAAAAGTAAATTTTGTATGCACTTTAAAAAATTGTATTTAAATAAGACATAGCATAAAATTTAACAAGCGGTAAGTCAATTTTTTAAAAGGTACTTTTCTTTCTTTCTTTCTTTCTTTCTTTCTTTTTTCTTTTTTTCTTTTTCTCTTTCTTTCTAGATGTAGCCACACATAAAAATGGAAGTTGGTCTCACTTATTTTTCAAGTCTTCTTGCTCACAACTAGGAATGTCACGATAACATATTTTGCTGGGCGATTAATTGTCTTAGAAATTATTGTGATAAAACAATAATATTGTTTGAAATTTAACAATAATTAATTGTCACATTTTAGAAGAAATGTTGATTTATTTGGAGTGTAGTACCTTTTCTGTTTGAACAGAAGGATGGATATCCTGATACAAGCTCAATAATCCAGGTAGAAAAATCTAAAAAAGTTAAGTCTGGTCCTCTGGACTCGACAACAAAACAAGTTTAACTTACTGATAACTCGTCAACACCATCACAATTCCAATAACCACGCACTCAGTGGAAAACAACACTCCGGTAGACAGTTACATGACAGTGAGACATAAAAGTGGGTGAAGAATTTATCTGACAGACAGCTCACCCAGCCGGAGACAGAGATTCTTACCAGGGGACTGAACTTTGCAGTTGTACCAAGTAGGGGTGGGCGATATAGCTCAAATATTATATCGTGATATTTCAGAGCATTCTGACAATAACGATACATTTTGTGATAACAAAAAAACAGTAATCATAGTTATTTATTTGACGAAATTAACTTAACATGTTGCTTTGAAGTATTTTATAAAAACCAAAAGAAAAGAACAATGGTTAATTTTACTGCAATTACTTTATTTAGTAAAGTATTCAATCTCCAAGTATAAAATTAAAAAAGATCCTCATGTTATTAAGATTGAAAAAGTCTGCACAAAATGTAGATCAACAAAATCCACCACAAAAACTAAAGTGCAGGTCCAGTTTCCCAAAATAACTGAATAAAATGAAGCTTAAGATCTGATGAGCATAAATGAAACATACAACAAAATATTCAGATTCAGTTTATTATTGCCATTGTCAATGAACAGGATTCACAGACTAGGAATTTGCTTCGGCATAGCGGTGCATAAAATATAGAAACATAAAACATAAAAAAACATAAACCATAGAACATCAATACAATATTCAGTGAACAAAACCTACTAGGAAACAGCGCAATTAGAGTGGCGCAATCAAAATACAGTGATACAGTGATTCCCAATCAAAATACAAATATATGTTGCTTTTAAATTAGGAATAACTTCCAGAACTTGTGACAGGGTGATCAGCTGACCCTGAAGATTGTAGTGTTTCAGCTTCTGTTCCTGCAGGAATTATCCATTTTTCTGATTCATTTTTCTAACTGAACTGTCTCTGATCACCTGCCTCTTGGTCCGTGGACCAACTGTGGAACTCAAGAGGCAGTTGAGCTGCGCGTGTTTGTACCGACAGTTTAGAGCGGGGGAGACGCAGCCCGCACCGGCAGCTCAGAGCGGGGTGGGGGGAGGGGGATACAGTTGAGATGTCTGTACCTGCAGTTTAGAGCTGGACGGAGAGAAGCTGAGACGCGCGTTATTTGTTTTTAGCATTTTAGCTAGCTAGTATTGCGCGCAACTAATTAGCGTTACACCAGTACCGACAGGTGGAGGGGAGGTGCGCAGTTCGTTTTGGTCGTTCTGTGTGCTCGGTTTGTTAAGGGGGCGGCGCACCCTGACGTATTACGTCATGAAATTAACATATCATGATGTCATTTTTTTTTTGCCCGGGCAAGCTTTTTTACCAGTATTATCGTGAACGATATGATATGGCTCAGCCCTAGTACCAAGTAGTATTCCTCTGGTGGAGATGATCAAAGCCACTGAGTCAGCCATCCACAACAACAAAATTAAAGAATTTGAAGCAGAACAACTCAGAATCAAAGTTTCAGCCTGCCTCAGCAAAGCCAAACCACCACCTTCCAACATCAGTAGAGAGGAGAGGGATGCACTCACCACTCTTAGTGAGGAAAAAAACATCATAATTCTCCCAGCAGACAAAGGAAGGTGCAAAGTGATTTTGAAGCAGAAAGACTATCAAGAGAAAGTTATGTCACTCCTTAGTGACTTAACCACTTATGAACTGCCGAAAAGAGACCCAGGAAGTGGTTACAAGAAGAAGTTGATAGATTGCCTGAAACATTTGGAGCAGGACAAGGCTATTGACCATATTCTGTACCACAGACTGTACCCAGGGGAGGCCACGCCTAGTCTGTATGGTTTGCCTAAAATTCACAAACAAGGTGTACCTTTAAAACCAATTGTTAATATGATTGGCAGCACGGTGGCACAACTGGTAGAGCTGCTGCCTCTCAGCGAGAAGGTTGCCGGTTCAAATCCCGGTCCGGGGCCTTTCTGGGTGGAGTTTGCATGTTCTCCCCGTGCATGCGTGGGTTTCCTCCGGGTACTCCGGTTTCCTCCCACAGACCAAAAAACATGCTTGTTAGGCTGATTGGTGACTCTAAATTGACCCTAGGTGTGAGTGTGAGAGTGGATGGTTGTTTGGTGTGAGTGAGACAGGTCCCTCTTGTAAATGAGTCCCCGTGACTCAACGAGGCTAGCCTGTATAAATAAAGGTTGAATGAATGAATGAATTAATTAATTAACTTGGTCACTTACAATGTTTCCAAATATCTGGCATCTGTACCAAACCCTTTTAGTTGGTAGCTCAGAACACCATACAGAACACCATGGACTTTGTAGATAAGGTGAGGGATGTCATTATGGAGACTGATGAAACAATGGTCTCTTTAGATGTCACATCACTCTTTACATGCAATCCTGTTAATGAGGCAGTAGAGGTGGTCTGTTCAAGGTTGAAATCAGACACCACTCTGAGCAACAGGACCATGCTTTCCACAGAGCAACTGTGTCAACTCCTGAAACTGTGCCTGCAGTTCAACCTACTTCACATATGGGGAGCAATATTATAGGCAGAAACATGGGTGTGCTATGGGGTCTCCAGTTTCTCCTATTGTTGCCAACCTGTACATGGAGGAGGTAGAAAAGAAAGCCTTGACGTCCTTTTCAGGGAGACCACCAAGTCATTGGTTCAGGTATGTTGACGACACCTGGGTTAAAATTAAATCTCAGGAAGTCCAACATTTCACTGATCACATCAACTCTGTGGATAAATATACAGTATCAAGTTCACTCAAGAAGATGTAAAAAATGGCAGGCTGGCTTTCTTGGACTGTGAAATCTCAGTTTCTGATGGAGGACATTTGAAAACTGAGGGTTCCCTTATCAGTCAGTCACTCGGTGCAACACTATTGCTATGGGAAATGCGCCCCCGCGCGATTACCTGAAGGAATATAATCACGCCTTAACGGCAGGGGGCATCAGCATTGCCCCAGAGACCCCACCCTCTGGGTACTTAAGATGCGGACGCCCATCTTACTTTCTCTTTTTGCCCTTCACCTCGCTTAAACCTGAACTTCTCTTCTCTTCGTGGGACTTCTCTGTTGTTCATCGCTCGACCAAAGGTGAGCTCGCTCCCTACGCTGAGCGTACAGAGAAATTTCCTGCGTATTGCTGGGCTGGCAAAAGCTAGTCCGGCAAATTTTTCCTTAACCCCAAAGTTTTCTTCTCTCCGCAGACTGCTTCGCTCAACGGCGCTAACTGCGTCACATCGCTACCCTGCTAAGTCATAGCAGGCTAGCCAGCAAAAGCGACGCGATGGAGGAGACGTCTCGGAAAAGAATTTTGAAAAAACTTGCTTGTTTTTTCTCTGACATGGCTCCAGAGAAAGGAAAGCGAAAACCATGATTTTCTAAAAAGGCTAGCAGGACGGCAAGCCCAACCTCGCGTGCCTGCCCCAGCGGCTGCGGGTTTTCCGTCTCGGCCACAGACACCCACGAGGCCTGTCCTGTCTGCTTGGGAATGCTGCATGCGAAAATGGCGCTGGATGCGCCAGACTCCTGTCCACACTGCAGCCAGATGCTGGAGGCGGTGAGGAGGCACCGGGTGGACTTTGTGGCCAAAGCCATGGGCGCAGCTGCGGCGCCAACAGACCCGGACCTCACTGAGACTCTCACTCCCACGCCGGAGCTCGAGAGCATGGATTTGGAGGACAGTACTCGAGTCGAATGGGGCGACAGCCCAGATGTGGCGGCTCCCATCGGGGACTCGACAGCCGAATTTGACACTTGAGGCATGAAGAACGCAGATGAGATCTCGCTAACAGCCTTAGGTGAAATTTCTGGCGACGAAGCTGACAACGAGTATGACGGGGAGGAGGAGGACCTCTCTCACAACCCGGCGCCTATGCTCCCGGAGACAGACACTTCGATCCCCGCTCTGTTTGACTTGTGCCGCAGAGCGGCGGATGGGTTGCAGACCCCGTCAGCAAGTCACGAGGTTGGCAGGAATTTTTTTTTATTTTTACGCCAAGCAGCAATTCACAAAGAGGCACAGGATGCCCATATTCCCAGATTTCCTCACAGAACTGACTTGCACCTGGGCCGAGCCCAGAGCCCCCATGCTGCTCCCACTCTCACAGTTCCTGGACGTGGCTGGAATGGAGTCAGCGGGGATTGCCAATGTGCCACAGATGGAGGACACGCTTGCCTTTCACTTGGCCCCCAGATCTTCTGGAACAAAACTGACTTTGCCCAGTAAAGCCTGTCGAGCTTCAGCTACTCAGCTTGAGAAATGCTACAGGGCTCAGGGCCTTGCGGCGCGCGCAATGAACGCGTCCGCGATGATGCAGGCGTACCTGGCTGGAAAACCATAGATATAATAAACACTAGATAAGCTGAGGCGGAGTCTCCGGCGTCGTCACGTGGCAGCCATCTTGCGACAGACAGCAACATTAGCTGCAGCTGTTGAAACTGAATGGAGGTGAGGGGTTTACACAAACAAAAATACTCTTAACTCGCTGTAATCTTGACGGATTTACAAACGGTTTATCTTTTTAAAAACGTTATTAACGTGGCTATGATTTCTTTGGTAGTCAGACAGCACTTTTGTCTTTTTTAAAACGTTTTATTCATGTTTTGGGTGTCACACTCATCGAGAATCTAGAATCTGTTTTTATTACACCAATAACTATTTTATTACAAACTACTGTAAATGACTATCTTGATCATGATTGTATTTATTAGCATACTATTAACAAGAGCCTTTGATTAAGGGCTAGCTAGTACAGTATTCCAAATATTTCCCCAGCATTCTTAGATCACTAGGAGCTCTTTGTTTTTAACTGAACTAAAGCTGCACATGATTTCCAAGCGGTTTGGTATGTTCAACACTAATTACTGCTTTGTGTTTTACAGAAATACTCTTTGACAAGATGCCTGACTTTTGTGCAGCCTATGGATGCTCCAATAGGCGTAACATCAAAACAAGAAACCTTGGGATCACATTTCACAAGTAAGACTCTGTGACAGTATTATTACTTTAATTAGAATAATCATAGTTATATTTTGGATCAGTGCACATTATTGGTCATGCTACACACCAAAATGTGAGATAATATTATTGACATAATATTATACATAATATATATTTACATAATAATGACATAATATATATTTACAGCACTTTGGTTGACCTTGTTGTTGTTTTAAGTGCTCTATAAATAAAATGGTATGGTATGGTATACGGCTTGTAAAAGTATCTTTATATAAATTATGATGTATGATTTAGTGTTTCTTTTGGACACAATTTTTAATAGCTGTTTTATTGTACCAAAAGTAAATGCAAGCACACCAAAAGTATGATATATGTGTATAATTGTCATTACTATAATTCAAAGGTAAAGAAAGGAAGTGTGGAAAATAATGACCATCTTCTTCATGTTTTTAAGGTTTCCCAAAACCAGAGAGAGGAGGCGGCAGTGGGAAGTTGCCCTGAGAAGAGAGGGTTTTGTTGCCCTGGACAGGACACTGCTCTGCAGTGATCACTTCAGTTCTGAGGACTTCGATCGGACAGGGCAGACTGTTAGATTAAAAGATAGTGTTGTTCCAACACTTTTCAATAACAAAAATCAATAATTTGCGTTTACAGAGTGGCAACATGAGGCAGAAGCACACCAAGGCAGTCCTTTTTAAAGGGCATTAGCTCCAAAAACACAAAGATTTTAACACTGGACTCTGTGTCGTCAAACGGGTTATTCACTAAACTCTCGGTCATGTGATCATTCAGTTTGCACTATTTCTCATATTTGCACTAATGTTTGTATTACATCACTGCCTATAGTCATACTACTGTTTACATTCTCTGTTTACATACTACTGTTTACATTCAATGTTCACATTTATTAATACTGTTTACATTTATTACTACTGTTTACATTTATTACTACTGTTTACATTTACACTACTTTTATATCTACACCACTGCTGATACACATACAGTATTCTCTGACCAGCCTTATTTAAGGATGCCCAATGTGCCTTACTGCATATGCCATTCTATAACAACATGAACTACTACCTCATGCATATACTGTGTACATTAACTGATATGCTGCTTTGCCACTTTGCAAATGTCAATGCTAGAACCTTTAGTTTATTTTATAGTTATACTTTTTATACTTTTTTACTTTTTGTACTAGTATGCAAAAACTCAGAACAGTATTATGTTCATTAAATGTTTAGTGCTTTAGTTTTTAGAGTTGGTGTAAATTTTCATACTCTTATACCACTATGCAAAAACTCAGGACAGTGTTAAAGTTTTACTATTTTATGCTTATGTCTATTATTATATGTTTCAGTGTTTTAATGTTTAAATAGTTACTGTTGCACCGAGGGAGTGAGAGTCTTGTCACACTATCAGATGTCACACTATCAGATGTTTATTTTTGTTTATTTGTTTGTTTATTTATATTTCTCAATTATTAAATCTTTTCATGTATCTAAAAAGAATAAACTACACATATTGACCAAGGTTGGTGTAATAATGTATTTAATATTACATAATATTTAAATGTGTAGGGAAAAAAATTGGCATAAATTAATTTCATATCACCAATAATAATACTATTTATGATGAAATAGTATTAAATATTTATTAGCATTGTAACATATGTCAGTTAATTTCGCTGGAAATAAACATGTATTTAGAAATAGATGTAAATATAATCTTATTGTGTATACTGCTAGTGCAATACAGTGTCTACATAACGTTATTTTCATGTGAACGTCCATCTTAAGTATACCATATTATAACAACATCTCTCACATTTATAACAAACCAAACCGTTTTAAAATCGGATGGAAATTAAGCAAGTTATGGTTATTTTAATAGTGAATGCACCATTCACATTCATGTTAAGAGTGGGCGTTCTGTCTGTCCCAAGATGGCCGCCGTCTGACGATGTCGGTCTCCATTGGCCAACAGCGGGGCTGTCTTATCTAGTGTTTATTATATCTATGTGGAAAACTATAGGAGCTCCAGGTGACGACAGACAAGCAGGCTTCCACCGAAGTGCTGGAGGAAGCCCGCAGGGCAACAGACTTTGTGCTCTACATGATGGGGACAGCTGCCATCGCACAAGGCAGATGCATGGCTGAGGTGGTCATCGCTCAACGTCACCTGTGGATGACTCTGACAGACCTCCCGGAGGGTCAGCGGATTCATTTTCTGCACCACTCGATAGAACCGACGGGACTGTTTGGAAGAGCTCTGGACCGGATTCAGACCAGGCTAGAACAGAGGCGTAAACAGGCTGAGGCCCTCCGGGAAGGCATGCCCAGGAGAGCTTTCCCTCCCCCCCCCCAGGGAGTCAGCTGGGAACAGACCCGTGCAGCCTCGGCACCGCTCAACCACACGTAATCTGATGCAAAAGAGGCCGGCGTACGAGGAGGAGCACCGGCAAAGACCCCCACCGGGTCCACCACAAGCTGGTCATTCCTGGAGCAGGAACAGGTTTGTGCCATCCAAGCGGTCCAACAAAGGACTTCTTCAGCAAATCAGGACACAAGACAGAAGCGTGCCTTATGAAACGGGCCCTCTGCTCAGCTTTACAGGCTCGCCCGCCCACGTGGTACGGGAGCTGAACTTTACATGTCCAGACTTTATTTGTAGAAAGGTACAAAAAGCTGGTGACTTTGATGTTTGCACAAAACATGACTGTTCTGTTGTGAGTGAAATAAAGTCAGAAAAATTGTTGCACAAAACACAAATAAAAATTCAAATAACAGTTTTACCCTGTTTCTTGA
>JBBPBX010019160.1:0-11585 GCA_038048925.1 Garcialebias charrua
AGATAATTATTAACATTGATAATTAAAGCTAATTAATAAAATTATTACTAATTAATAATAATAATAATAATAATAATAATAATAATAATAATAATAATAATAATAATAATAATAATAGGCGATAATAGGTAATAATAGGTGGCTTCCATGCATGATGAACCAAAATGGCACCTTACATTACTCAGTTTCTGTGGAGTTTTCTCCTATTCATTTCCTATGGGAAATTTGGCATCTTTGTTAGTAAAATATGTTGCCACGGTAACTGTAAATGTAATAGCACACTTCCCGGAACCGGGCCGATCATTTTGATATAACTTTTGTACCATACCATTTTATTTATAAAGCACTTTAAACAGGAACAAGTCCACACCAAAGTGCTTGTAGAGATCCACGTTGCTGTTCGGGCTGCATTAAAGTTGCAAAAGATATGCTTTTCAGGTATAGACTAATAAGTGGGCAATCACCAACTAGTTCCTGGAGTTGGTGAAATATTTCACCTTTGTTTGCAAATTACGTCGCCATGGTAACTCAAAATGCCAATAAAAGTGATAGCACACATCACGGGGCCGAGCCAGTCGTTTTGATACAACTTTTGTGGGAGTAGACATTGTGGCTCGGGCCGCATTAACAGAGATAGAAATGTAGACACACTTTCGAGGTGTAGAACAATAGGTGCCTAACATAGTTTTAGTTTCTGTAGCGTCGCAGAGAACTGGGAGGAGGACAGAAGGTTTAGAATCAGACAGAAAGAGATGTTTCTGTTTCAGGGTCAGATAATGACTGGTGTTTTGGTCAAAGAACAGGTGAGGCAGGGGGTTTAGAGTCATACCTGAGGTGTCACTGGGTCAGGTGGAGGAGACACCAGCTCGACGCTCGTGTGTCGTGCCAAATGGCTTTCAAGAATCCACCAGTACGAGCGTGTCTAAAACCAACAAACGGTGCTGCTCTCACAAAGCAGAGGTTTGTTGATGGTTGTAAACTTTGTTCCACCTGTTCCATCGGTCAGAACACCCGTAATCTGAGGTTTCTCAGTTCACAACGTCTTTCTGTGGGGAGTTTGCATGTTCTTCTCGTGCTTGCTTGGGTTTTATCCAGATACAGTACTCCGGTTTCCTACCACAGGTCAAAAACATGCATGTTAGTCTGTCTTCAGGCCCAGGCCTCTCTTGCAAAATAGATATGTGATCTCATTAGGATTTGTCTGGTTAAACAAAAACTTAATAATAATAATAATAATGATATTCCGTCTATCCTGATCTGAAGAACATTAAACTTGTGTTCTGAACTCCGTCTGTCAAACTCCAGGAGAACCTCCAACATCTGTCACATCAAATAAACTTACCAGTTCCCACTTTTAGAATACAGTACACAGTCAGCTGAAGGGTTTTTTCACAAACAGGGACTTCTAAAAGTTGAGAGGTGTATCAGTCATAAATAGCAACATAGACATTAGATAAAGGGCTTTCAATGGTTTAAAGTCTACCTGCAACATAGCCTGGTCCTGAGTGTCACGGAATGATCTGTTCAAGGACCAAAAATGAAAATGAAAAAAATGTTCCGGGACTGGAAGCAGGATCCATACTGTGCGACTGTGCACCTGTATTCTGGGCGCAGGAGTGGTGCGCCCAGAATCTTCCCATATCTTGTAATGAAGAGGAGCTTCTGCGCATATACAACTTTTAACGAGAGTCTATGGGCAAATATTCTCGCACCTTCAGGGCGGAAATACATCGTCAGTCAGAGACAATGTTTTTGAAAGAAACAACTTTACTCATTAACTATAAAATATTTATCTTACACAACAAAAAATATGTATACATATGTTTCAAAATATTTTTATTTTATTATTACATTTTACACCTCCCTGGGCTGCCACCTTACCGTGGTGGAGGGGTTTGAGTGTCCCAATGATCCTAGGAGCTATGCTGTCAGGGGCTTCATGCCCCTAGAAGGGTCACCCAAGGCAGACAGGTCCTAGGTGAGGGACCAGACAAAGTGCAGCCCAAAGACCCCTTATGATGAGTTCAATTAATGGAAACAATGTTCCCTCGCCCGGACGCGGGTCACCGGGGCCCCACTCTGGAGCCAGGCCCGGAGGTGGGGCACGCTGGCGAGCGCCTGGTGGCCGGGCTTTTACCCATGGAGCCCGGCCGGGCACAGCCCGAAGAGGAGACGTGGGTCCCCCTTCCCATGGGCTCACCACCTGTGGGAGGGGCCAAAGGGGTCGGGTGCAATGTGGGATGGGTGGTGGCCGAGGGCGGGGACCCTGGCGGTCTGATCCTCGGCTACAGAAGCTGGCCATTGGGACATGGAATGTCACCTCTCTGGTGGGGAAGGAGCCTGAGCTAGTGTGTGAGGTTGAGAGGTTCCGGCTAGAAATAGTCGGACTCACCTCAACGCATGGCTCTGGCTCTGGAACCAGTTTCCTTGAGAGGGGTTGGACACTCTTCCACTCTGGAGTTGCCCCTGGTGAGAGGCGCCGAGCAGGAGTGGGCATACTTGTTGCCCCCCATCTTGGTGCCTGTACGTTGGGGTTCACCCCGGTGAACGAGAGGGTAGCCTCCCTTCGCCTACGTGTGGGGGGACGGGCTCTGACTGTTGTTTGTGCCTATGCGCCGAACGGCAGCGCAGATTACCCACCCTTTTTGGAGTCCTTGGAGGGGGTATTGGAGGGTGCGCCTCCTGGGGACTCCCTTGTTCTACTGGGGGACTTCAACGCTCACGTGGGCAATGACAGTGAGACCTGGAGGGGTGTGGTTGGGAGGAACGGCCCCCCTGATCTGAACCCGAGTGGTGTTCTGTTGTTGGACTTCTGTGCTCGTCATGGATTGTCCATAACGAACACCATGTTCAGGCATAAGGGTGTCCATATGTGCTCTTGGCACCAGGACACCCTAGGTCGCAGTTCGATGATCGACTTTGTTGTCGTCTCATCTGATCTGCGGCCGCATGTCTTGGACACTCGGGTGAAGAGAGGGGCGGAGCTGTCAACTGACCACTACCTGGTGGTGAGTTGGCTCCGATGGTGGGGGAGGATGCCGGTCAGACCTGGCAGACCCAAACGTATTGTGAGGGTCTGCTGGGAACGTCTGGCAGAGTCTCCCGTAAGACGGAGCTTTAACTCCCACCTCCGGGAGAGCTTTGAACACGTTCCGAGGGAGGCGGGGGACATGGAGTCCGAGTGGGCCGTGTTCCGCGCCTCTATTGTCGAGGCAGCTTATCGGAGCTGTGGCCGCAAGGTTGTTGGTGCCTGTCGTGGTGGCAACCCTCGAACCCGGTGGTGGACACCGGCAGTGAGGGATGCTGTCAGGCTGAAGAAGGAGTCCTATTGGGCCTTTTTGGCCTGTGGGACCCCGGAAGCAGCAGATAGGTACCGGCAGTCCAAGCGGCATGCGGCTCGGGTGGTTGCTGAGGCAAAAACTCGGGCGTGGGAGGAGTTCGGAGAGGCCATGGAGAATGACTTCCGTACGGCTTCGAGGCGATTCTGGTCCACCATCCGGCGTCTCAGGGGGGGAAAGCGGTACGCGACCAACACCATTTATGGTGGGGATGGCGTGCTGTTGACCTCAACTCGGGATGTTGTGAGTCGGTGGGCAGAATACTTCGAAGACCTCCTCAATCCTACTGGCATGTCGTCCACTGAGGAAGCAGAGCCTGGGGACCTTGGGTCGGGTTCTCCAATCTCTGGTGCTGAGGTCACCGAGGTGGTTAAAAAGTTCTGCGGTGGCAAGGCTCCGGGGGTGGATGAGATTCGCCCGGAGTTCCTTAGGGCTCTGGATGTTGTGGGGTTGTGTTGGCTTACGCGACTCTGCAATATCGCGTGGACATCGGGGGCAGTTCCCTTGGATTGGCAGACTGGGGTGGTGGTTCCCCTATTCAAAAAGGGGGACCGTAGGGTGTGTTCCAACTATAGGGGGATCACACTCTTAAGCCTCCCTGGTAAGGTCTATTCAGGGGTTCTGGAGAGGAGGGTCCGTCGGATAGTCGAACCTCGGATTCAGGAGGAGCAGTGTGGTTTTCGTCCTGGTCGTGGAACACTGGACCAGCTCTACACCCTCAACAGGGTCCTGGAGGGTGCGTGGGAGTTTGCCCAACCAGTTTACATGTGCTTTGTGGACTTGGAGAAGGCATTCGACCGCGTCCCTCGGGGGGTTCTGTGGGGGGTACTCCGGGAGTATGGGGTACCAGGCCCTTTGATAAGGGCTGTTAGGTCCCTGTACGACCGGTGTCAGAGCTTGGTCCGCATTGCCGGCAGTAAGTCAGGCTCGTTTCCGGTGAGAGTTGGACTCCGCCAAGGTTGCCCTTTGTCACCGATTCTGTTCATAACTTTTATGGACAGAATTTCTAGGCGCAGCCAAGGTGTTGAGAGGATCCGTTTTGGTGACCTTAGAATCGCTTCTCTGTTTTTTGCAGATGATGTGGTCCTACTGGCTTCATCAGTTCGTGATTTACAACTTTCACTGGAGCGGTTTGCAGCCGAGTGTGATGCGGCCGGGATGAGGATCAGTTCCTCCAAATCCGAGGCCATGGTCTTGAGCCGGAAAAGGGTAGCATGCCCTCTCCGGGTCGGGGAGGAGGTCCTGCCCCAAGTGGAGGAGTTTAAGTATCTCGGGATCTTGTTCACGAATGAGGGAAAACTGGAGCGTGAGATCGATAGGCGGATAGGTGCAGCGTCCGCAGTGAAGCGGGCGCTGTACCGGTCTGTCGTGGTGAAGAGAGAGCTGAGTCAAAAGGCAAAGCTCTCAATTTACCGATCGATCTACGTTCCCACCCTCATCTATGGTCATGAGCTTTGGGTTATGACCGAAAGAACGAGATCTCGGATACAAGCGGCTGAAATGAGTTTTCTCCGCAGGGTGTCTGGACTCTCCCTTAGAGATAGGGTGAGAAGCTCAGTCATCCGGGAGGGACTCGGAGTAGAGCCGCTGCTTCTCCACATCGAGAGGAGCCAGTTGAGGTGGCTCGGGCATCTGGTTAGGATGCCTCCTGGACGCCTCCCTGGTGAGGTGTTCCGGGCATGTCCCACCGGGAGGAGACCCAGAGGAAGACCCAGGACACGCTGGAGGGACTATGTTTCTCGGCTGGCCTGGGAACGCCTTGGGATTCCCCCGGAGGAGCTGCTTCAAGTGGCTGGGGAGAGGGAAAGTCTGGGCCTCCTTACTTAGGCTGCTACCCCCGCGACCCGACCCCGGATAAAAGGGAAGAAAATGGATGGATGGATATTACATTTTAATAAAAAATAATAATTCTTCAATACGGTGAGTGGTGGGGTGGCACCCTATAGCACCCTCCATTGATCAGCCACCACTGCCCCACATGGACTTGTTGGAACAGTTCTGTTCTGAAAGGAGGTAAAACCACACAAAGTTCTGTCAACACAAACTGGATCCTCTCCAAGTGTGGAATTAATTTCCAACAAATCATATTTCTTCAGCATTTGTTTCATTTCAGTTTTACATGAAGACAGTTTTTTTATCCAAGGGATTAACAGGTGGTAGTTAGTCATTTAGTTGGACAGTTGGATGTTCAGTTAGACAGGATGTTTAGTTGGACGGTTGGATGTTCAGTTAGACAGGATGTTTAGTTGGACGGTTGGATGTTCAGTTAGACAGGATGTTTAGTTGGACAGTTGGATGTTCAGTTAGACAGGATGTTTAGTTGGACGGTTGGATGTTCAGCAGGAGATTTAGTTGGGGGGTTGAATGTTCAGTTAGACAGGAGGTTTAGTTGGATGGTTGGATGTTCAGCTAGATAGGATGTTTAGTTGGATGTTTGGATGTTCAGTTAGATAGGATGTTTAGTTGTATGGTTGGATGTTCAGTTGGACAGGAGGTTTAGTTGGGCGATTGGATGATCAGTTAGACAGGAGGTTTAGATGGATGGTTGGATGTTCAGTTAGACCAGGTGTTTAGTTGGACTGTTGGATGTTCAGTTACACCAGGTGTTTAGTTGGATGGTTGGATGATCTGTTAGTCAGGATGTTTAGTTGGATGGTTGGATGTTCAGTTAGACAAGAGTTTTAGTTGGATGGTTGGATGTTCAGTTATACGGGATGTTTAGTTCTACAGTTGGATGTTCAGTTAGACAGGATGTTTAGTTGGATGGTTGGATGTTCAGTTAGACAAGATGTTTAGTTGGATGGTTGGATGTTCAGTTAGACAGGATGTTTAGTTGGATGGTTGGATGTTCAGTTTGACAGGATGTTTAGTTGGATGGTTGGATTTTCAGTTAGACAGGAGGTTTAGTTGGGTGGTTGGATGTTCACTAGACAGGATGTTCAGTTAGACAGGAAGTTTAGTTGGATGGTTGGATGTTCAGTTAGACAGGATGTTTAGTTGGATGTTTGGATGTTCAGTTTGACAGGATGTTTAGTTGGATGGTTGGATGTTCAGTTAGACAGGAAGTTTAGTTGTGTGGTTGGATGTTCAGTTGGACAGGAGGTTTAGTTGGACGATTGGATGATCAGTTAGACAAGAGGTTTAGATGGATGGTTGGATGTTCAGTTAGACCAGGTGTTTAGTTGGACTGTTGGATGTTCAGTTACACCAGGTGTTTAGTTGGATGGTTGGATGATCTGTTAGACAGGATGTTTAGTTGGATGGTTGGATGTTCAGTTAGACAGGAGGTTTAGTTGGATGGTTGGATGTTCAGTTATACAGGATGTTTAGTTGTACAGTTGGATGTTCAGTTAGACAGGATGTTTAGTTGGACGGTTCGATGTTCAGTTAGACAGGATGTTTAGTTGGATGGTTGGATGTTCAGTTAGACAGGAGGTTTAATTGGATGGTTGGATGTTCAGTTACACAGGATGTTCAATTAGACAGGCTGTTTAGTTGGATGATTGGATGTTCAGTTAGGCAGGATGTTTAGTTGGATGATTGGATGTTCAGTTAGACAGGATGTTTATTTGGATGGTTGGATGTTCAGTTAGACAGGATGTTTAGTTGGATGGTTGGATGTTCAGTTAGACAGGAGGTTTAGTTGGGTGGTTGGATGTTCAGTTAGACAGGATGTTCAGTTAGACAGGAAGTTTAGTTGGATGGTTGGATGTTCAGTTAGACAGGATGTTTAGTTGGATGTTCAGTTAGACAGGATGTTTAGTTGGAGGGTTGGATGTTCAGTTAGACAGGATGTTTAGTTGGATGGTTGGATGTTCAGTTAGTCAGGATGTTTAGTTGGATGGTTGGATGTTCAGTTAGACAGGATGTTTAGTTGGATGGTTGGATGTTCAGTTAGTCGGGATTTTTAGTTGGATGGTTGGATGTTCAGTTAGACAGGATGTTTAGTTGGATGTTCAGTTAGACAGGATGTTTAGTTGGAAGGTTGGATGTTCAGTTAGACAGGATGTTTAGTTGGATGGTTGGATGTTCAGTTCGACAGGATGTTTAGTTGGATGGTTGGATGTTCAGTTAGACATTATGTTTAGTTGGATGGTTGGATGTTCAGTTAGACAGGTGGTTTAGTTGGATGGTTGGATGTTCAGTTAGTCAGGATGTTTAGTTGGATGGTTGGATGTTCAGTTAGACAGGAGGTTTAGTTGGATGGTTGGATGTTCAGTTAGACAGGATGTTTAGTTGGATGGTTGGATGTTCAGTTAGACAGGATGTTCAGTTAGACAGGATGTTTAGTTGGATGGTTGGATGTTCAGTTAGACAGGAAGTTTAGTTGTATGGTTGGATGTTCAGTTAGACAGGATGTTTAGTTGGATGGTTGGATGTTCAGTTGGACAGGATGTTTAGTTGGATGGTTGGATGTTCAGTTAGACAGGATGTTCAGTTAGACAGGATGTTTAGTTGGATGGTTGGATGTTCAGTTAGACAGGAAGTTTAGTTGTATGGCTGGATGTTCAGTTAGACAGGATGTTTAGTTGTATGGTTGGATGTTCAGTTAGACAGGATGTTTAGTTGGATGGTTGGATGTTAAGTTAGACATGATGTTCAGTTAGACAGGCGGATTAGTTGGATGGTTGGATGTTCAGTTAGTCAGGATGTTTAGTTGGATGGTTGGATGCTCAGTTAGACAGGAGGTTTAGTTGGATGGTTGGATGTTCAGTTAGACAGGATGTTTAGTTGGATGGTTGGATGTTCAGTTAGACATGATGTTCAGTTAGACAGGATGTTTAGTTGTATGGTTGGATGTTCAGTTAGACAGGAAGTTTAGTTGTATGGTTGGATGTTCAGTTAGACAGGAAGTTTAGTTGTATGGTTGGATGTTCAGTTAGACAGGATGTTTAGTTGGATGGTTGGATGTTCAGTTAGAGAGGAGGTTTAGTTGGACGGTTTGATGTTTAGTTAGACAGGAGGTTTAGTTGGACGGTTGGATGTTCAGTTAGACAGGAGGTTTAGTTGGATGGTTGGATGTTCAGTTAGACAGGAGGTTTAGTTGGACGGTTTGATGTTCAGTTAGACAGGAGGTTTAGTTGGACGGTTGGATGTTCAGTTAGACAGGAGGTTTAGTTGGATGGTTGGATGTTCAGTTAGACAGCAGGTTTAGTTGGATGGTTGGATGTTCAGTTAGACAGGAGGTTTAGTTGGACGGTTGGATGTTCAGTTAGACAGGATGTTTAGTTGGATCATTGGATGTTCAGTTAGACAGGATGTTTAGTTGGATGGTTGGATGTTCAGTTAGACAGGATGTTTAGTTGGATGGTTGGATGTTAAGTTAGACAGGAGGTTTAGTTGGATGGTTGGATGTTAAGTTAGACAGGAGGTTTAGTTGGATGGTTGGATGTTCAGTTAGACAGGATGATCAGTTAGACAGGAAGTTTAGTTGGATGGTTGGATGTTCAGTCAGACAGGATGTTTAGTTGGATATTCAACAGGAGATTTAGTTGGATGGTTGGATGTTCAGCTAGACAGGATGTTTAGTTGGATGGTTGGATGTTAAGTTAGACATGATGTTCAGTTAGACAGGCGGATTAGTTGGATGGTTGGATGTTCAGTTAGTCAGGATGTTTAGTTGGATGGTTGGATGCTCAGTTAGACAGGAGGTTTAGTTGGATGGTTGGATGTTCAGTTAGACAGGATGTTTAGTTGGATGGTTGGATGTTCAGTTAGACAGGATGTTCAGTTAGACAGGATGTTTAGTTGTATGGTTGGATGTTCAGTTAGACAGGAAGTTTAGTTGTATGGTTGGATGTTCAGTTAGACAGGAAGTTTAGTTGTATGGTTGGATGTTCAGTTAGACAGGATGTTTAGTTGGATGGTTGGATGTTCAGTTAGAGAGGAGGTTTAGTTGGACGGTTGGATGTTCAGTTAGACAGGAGGTTTAGTTGGATGGTTGGATGTTCAGTTAGACAGGAGGTTTAGTTGGACGGTTGGATGTTCAGTTAGACAGGAGGTTTAGTTGGATGGTTGGATGTTCAGTTAGACAGCAGGTTTAGTTGGATGGTTGGATGTTCAGTTAGACAGGAGGTTTAGTTGGACGGTTGGATGTTCAGTTAGACAGGATGTTTAGTTGGATCATTGGATGTTCAGTTAGACAGGATGTTTAGTTGGATGGTTGGATGTTCAGTTAGACAGGATGTTTAGTTGGATGGTTGGATGTTAAGTTAGACAGGAGGTTTAGTTGGATGGTTGGATGTTAAGTTAGACAGGAGGTTTAGTTGGATGGTTGGATGTTCAGTTAGACAGGATGATCAGTTAGACAGGAAGTTTAGTTGGATGGTTGGATGTTCAGTCAGACAGGATGTTTAGTTGGATATTCAACAGGAGATTTAGTTGGATGGTTGGATGTTCAGCTAGACAGGATGTTTAGTTGGATGTTCAGTTAGACAGGATGTTTAGTTGGATGTTCAGTTAGACAGGATGTTTAGTTGGATGTTCAGTTAGACAGGATGTTTAGTTGGATGTTCAGTTAGACAGGATGTTTAGTTGGATGGTTGGATGCTCAGTTAGACAGGAGGTTTAGTTGGATGGTTGGATGTTCAGTTATGATCAGTTAGACAGGAAGT
Organism: Garcialebias charrua; assembly: GCA_038048925.1. NCBI lineage: Eukaryota > Metazoa > Chordata > Actinopteri > Cyprinodontiformes > Rivulidae > Garcialebias > Garcialebias charrua. The sequence goes on from JBBPBX010019160.1 coordinate 9,953, forward strand.
TTAGTTGAATGGTTGGATGTTTCGTTAGACAGGATGTTTAGTTGGATGTTCAGTTAGGCAGGATGTTTAGTTGGATGTTCATTTAGACATGCGTTTAGTTGGACGGTTGGATGTTCAGTTAGACAGGAGGTTTAGTTGGATGTTCAGTTAGACAGGAGGTTTAGTTGGATGGTTGGATGTTCAGTCAGACAGGATGTTTAGTTGGATGTTCAGTTAGGCAGGATGTTTAGTTGGATGTTCAGTTAGACAGGAGGTTTTTGTTGGATGGTTTGATGTTCAGTTAGACAGGATGTTTAGTTGGATGTTCAGTTAGACAGGATGTTTAGTTGGATGGTTGCAGACTGATGATGAGACTGAATGAGCTGCTCTGCTCTGTTTTGTGATGGACTGTGGTGATTCTGCAGAGTCTCCAGCAGATGGCAGTATTGGACCTCACATTACATGGAAACAGAACAGATCCGTCTCCTCAGACACCGGAGTCCTTCAGTCTGAGCATAAATATGATGATTTCTACTTTTAGTCGTTTCAGTTAGACCTGTCTGGGTAACTGTCCGTCTTCACTGCATCCCATCTTCTGCTTGTTTCTTCCTTCAGCCATCCGTCATGTATCACTTCTTCATCTTCCAAATTCATCTGCACCATTTTACCTGCAGGAACCAGCCGAAGCTCAGCTGATGTTCCACCCTGACAGCTGCTGCAACAATCGGGTTTCATAACCAAAAAAAATCTGCTCAAACTATCAAACCGTCTCTGGGAAGCTCATGCATGCTTGTTGTCCTCATGGAGGTCTCCACCTGACCGCAGTTCATCATTGTAACCTACCTGAGTGGGCAAATGCTCACATTTGTTGGAGAGGTGTTCTCTTCACAGATGAATACCAGTTTTCACTGTACTGGGCAGAGGGCAGACTGCATGTATGGTGTTATGTGGGTGAGTGGTTTGCTGATGTCAATGTTGTGAATGGAGTGGCCCATGGTGGTGGTGGGGTTATGGTATGGGCAGGCACATGTTATGGACGAGCACCAGTGCATTTTATTGATGTCATTTTGAATACACAGAGATACCATGAAAAGATCCTGAGCTCATTGTTGTGGCGTTCATCCCCGACCATCACCTCGGATAATGCACAACCCCACGTTGCAAGGACCTGTACACAATTCCCAGTTCTTACATCGGCCAGCATGCTCACCGGACATGTCGTCCACTTAGCTCTGGTCAGTGTGGTCCAGTTTCTGAGACTGGTTTTCTGGACACCCCCGGACCTCCCCAATACCTGTGCAATAATCACGCTGCCTAATCAGCGTCTTGATATGCTACACCTGTGAGGTGGATGGATAGTCTCGGCAAAGGAGAAGTCTCACTAGCACAGATTTACATACATTTGTGAACATTCTTTGAATGAAAATGACTTTTTGTGTTCATAGAAAAAGTTTTAGATCTTTGAGTTCAACACATGAAAAATGGAGAAAAAACTAAAATGTTGCGGTTATATTTTTGTTCAGTATTTTTCTCTTGTGGCTTCACAACAATTGTGTCTGAAATGCTGACACAGCAGAGCTGTGATGACACGCACACACTCTTCACACACAGACGCACACACACACACACACACACACACACACACACACACACA
>JBBPBX010019160.1:25475-44744 GCA_038048925.1 Garcialebias charrua
CACACACACACGCACACACACACACACACACACACACACACACACACACACACACACACACTTCATCTCTCCACTCTGATATCAAACCACAATTTAGTAATCCTCCAAATGAAAGGATTTGGGAGCACGAGCATCATCTCTCCACTGAAGATTGTAAAGAAAGAGAAGGCTGCTTCTCAGATGAGAGGAATGAGAGAAACCTGTGATGATATGAGGAGACGAGCCATGAGACTCAATGCCCCAAAACTGAGAAATAACTAAATGAGGCCAAAAAAGGAAACTCATCAAACAGAGATGCAGAGGAAAGGGAAGGGGATTTTATTGTCTTGAATGGTTTTACACACGCCAGGCCGACTTTGAGCTGTTTGATTTTCTGCTTCATGATACATCAAAATACCAGAGCTGAGCATATTCCTCAAAACTTCATTAAAAAACAAACTTATAACTGTATACTGGATATTTAAAAACAAACTTATAACTGTATACTGGATATTTAAAAACAAACTTATAACTGTATACTGGATATTTAAAAACAAACTTATAACTGTATACTGGATATTTAAAAACAAACTTATAACTGGATACTGGATATTTAAAAAACAAACTTATAACTGGATACTGGATATTAAACATTTACACAATTACTTACAAATGAGAGAAATGAAAATGTGTCGCAGTTCGCCCGCTCAGTTTTTATTTATTTCATCCTGTTTGGTCCTGCACTGCCTATCACCCATCTCCAGCTCCTGTCACACTCACTCAGCAGTCAGCACTCACCTGACACACCTGTCTGTGCACTCACCTGCTACACCTGTCTGTGCACTCACCTGCCACACCTGTCTGTGCACTCACCTGCTACACCTGTCTGTGCACTCACCTGCACACCTGTCTGTGCACTCACCTGCCACACCTGTCTGTGCACTCACCTGCTACACCTGTCTGTGCACTCACCTGACACACCTGTCTGTGCACTCACCTGCCACACCTGTCTGTGCACTCACCTGCTACACCTGTCTGTGCACTCACCTGACACACCTGTCTGTGCACTCACCTGACACACCTGTCTGTGCACTCACCTGCCACACCTGTCTGTGCACTCACCTGCCACACCTGTCTGTGCACTCACCTGACACACCTGTCTGTGCACTCACCTGACACACCTGTCTGTGCACTCACCTGCCACACCTGTCTGTGCACTCACCTGCCACACCTGTCTGTGCACTCACCTGCCACACCTGTCTGTGCACTCACCTGCCACACCTGTCTGTGCACTCACCTGCCACACCTGTCTGTGCACTCACCTGCCACACCTGTCTGTGCACTCACCTGCCACACCTGTCTGTGCACTCACCTGCCACACCTGTCTGTGCACTCACCTGCCACACCTGTCTGTGCACTCACCTGCCACACCTGTCTGTGCACTCACCTGCTACACCTGTCTGTGCACTCACCTGCCACACCTGTCTGTGCACTCACCTGCCACACCTGTCTGTGCACTCACCTGCCACACCTGTCTGTGCACTCACCTGCCACACCTGTCTGTGCACTCACCTGCCACACCTGTCTGTGCACTCACCTGCCACACCTGTCTGTGCACTCACCTGCCACACCTGTTCAGCTCACTTCTTAAGCTCCACTCTCCTCAGTGCCAGATTATTGGAAGCTCACCAGTCAGTAAATTCTCCTCGACCTTGTTTCTTGACCTTGAACTCTGCATCGTCTCCTGACTCTTCGCTGTTGCCCCTGACTGGACACCTCTACAATCTTCTGACCTCTTGCTTGCTCTCTCTCAACCACGTTTTTGGATGACCCTTCTTGTTGTTGTCTTCCTGGCTCTTGACCCCCTGCTACCATCAGTGGACCACGAGATCTGGACATGCCTTCATCCTGCTGCAGATTTCTCTGCATGAGAGACTTCACCCAGTCCACAGCCCTGATACCTGTTGAGAAGGTTGACTGTTTTAATCTACCCATCACTTTTCAAACTCCTCGTGCAGTCACTAACCGGTCTCTCCTGTCGATGGATTGGACCACCGTCTGGAACCAAGCCTTCACCAGAAACGATTACAAAAATAAAAGCTTTAAAATACTCCTGGGTTCTGCTGCTAAAACCGGTCCGGTACAGTCTGTAAACCTTATGCACTTTACAGTTTAATGTATTGTTTCTTTTTTTGGTGTTAAGATGTTACTGTGTTTTGGGTCAATGTGATGCAGTGCCATGTTAGCCACAAATACATACATGAATTAAAAAAAAAAAAATTTAAATGCAAAGTTTCTAATTAAACAAGCAAATAAAATAAAAATTTAAAAATATTTTTAGTAGAGTCCTTTTTTACATTTTTGGTTTGATTTATTAAATGCTCAAGTTTGTTGTTCTAAACGAAAAGGGGTGAAATGCATTTTCCCCACATTATTTTAATAATTGTGTTTGAGGAGTAATGTTTTCTCAAAGTTGAAATCAAAGATCAAACACCAGAAGTGGAAAATGTTTCAGTGATTTCCTTCTGAGATGGGACATGATAAAACAAAGTGGAAGGAATAAAATAATTTGATTTTAGCATGTTTTCAGTTTACTGCTGCAAGGCAAACATGCAGTGATGATATAATAATCGGTTGTTCAAAAAGTTTCATAGGGATGTGCCGATCGATCGGAAACCGATCAATCGTCACCGATAATCATTAAAGCGGATGTGATCGGCTTTTGCCTTCAATTACCGATCACAGAGCCTGTGATGCGAAGTTTGCTAACTGCAAAACGTGCGACGAAAAAGTACCTCGTGGAGGAAGTTCAACGAAGTCCTTCAACACAACAAACCTAATTCGTCATTAAAATGTTTTAATACGTTTTAATAACTTACCAAAAGCCGTCTGCCAGCGCCCCCATAAGCAACACCTGTTAGCATGTAGCCCCACCGAGCAGCCCCACCGAGTCCGCTGCGCAGTTACGGGCAGTCCAGTTTAGCTGCGGCTTCAAAAAGGCTGTCGGCTTTGTTATTCCAAGTTAGCTGGGTGTCCCCCGATATCTTCTGCTTCCAGTCCGACATCGAGGCGAGCTCCAGGAACCTCTGATCGCACAAAGCCGGCTGTCTGCGGCAGCTCTGGTTTAGCATGTTAGCCTTAGCTCATACCATGAGCTGCTGGTCTCGCGCGGCGCTGTAGGAGCGCTCGGCGGAGCGATCGCGGCTGCTGCTCCAGTCCTGAGACATTCACAGAGTTCAGGGAGTGTTTCCAGTTAATTTATCCGTATGAGGCATCCTCTTATGGGAGAAACAGTCCTCCAAAAGCCGACTGCCGAGTGTGGAACTAATGAATGTAAAATGGCGGAGGCGGTATTTCCTGGTTCTTCTTCTTCTTCTATAGAGTTGAATGGCGGTTGGCGAACTCATATTAAGCGCATTACCGCCACCTGGTTCCCGCAGGAAGTTGTTCAAAAAAGCACGAAATTATTTAAAAATAATAATAATGATACTTTACGTATTTATAAAGCCATTTGTAAAAACAGCCAACAGTGCAGCTTTAAGTAGCAAATGGGGTATTTTAGTTTTTTATATGAAGTAATAGATGTGTTTTTTTAAAAACAATAAAAAACCTTTTTTTTTTATTGAAAGTTAGTAAGGTAAACATTTTTCTTTGATAATGCAGTTGATAATTACTTTTATTTACTTTGTTCTCTGAAATAAATTAGTAAAAATATGTTTATTTACTTTGTTCTCTGAAATAAATTAGTAAAAATATGTTTTTGTCTGAATTATGGTGATTTTATGGTTCTGAAAATAACATGAGTGCTGCTTCTGGCTACAAGATCTGAAAAGTTTTCAGATCTTGTAGCCAGAAGCAGCACTCATAAATTACAGGTAAGCCATTTGATCGGTGATCGGTGATCGGTTTATGTGATCGGCTCACATATAGGCAATCGGTAATTGTGATCGGTATCGGTGATCGTCACACATAGGTGATCGGTATCGGTATCGGTTTCAAAAAACCTGATCGGCACATCCCTAAATACTACAATCTAATACCCTATATCTATCTGCTCTAAATATGAAAAAATAATCAATTCTTGAGTAAACGCCGTGGGGATGAGAGAAGAAGGTGTACTCTTTGGTCAGTGGGTGGCAATCCCTCCAGACATCTAATAAACCAGTCTTTTTAATCATCTTTTTTATATACATAGATTCAGGGTTAATTTTTTTTAAGCGTTTGAGGAATCCAAGGACGGATGAAGTTGTGCATTCCAGTCACCTCCACTTATCAATACACCAGATGTTTTAGTCAATATGAGATCAAATATTTTATCAATTAAAGTTTTGTCATGTCCTGGGGGTCTGTATACATTGAGTAGAGTTACTTCTTTTGAGTCTATTGTTCCCCTCACCAAAACAAAACGACCTTCTTTGTCTGTAATTTGTTTGGACACCTGAAAGTCCACATTATTTGCTATTAATATAGCCACACCCCTCGTGTGTGCCTTTGGATTGGAAGAATAAAATGTCATTTTAAAACCCTTTTTTTTTTAATTTTCATGGTTCTCTTTTGTTAAATGCGTTTCTTGCCAGAATATTATTTGTTGCTGTTCTCTTTTCATTTTAGCTATAAGCTTACCTCTTTTAAAGGCACGGTCTGCAGTTTCTGTAAAGCCCTGAAACTTAGGAAATTTTCGAGCAGAAACCCTTCTCCCTCCTCCCCCTTGCACTCTGGCTGACCTGCAACTCCGCCTCCTTAGCTCCTCCTCCACAGCTTGGCCTGTCTCGTGAACGCGCATGCATTGTAAACACAGTTCTAAGATGGCGTCGGCGCAGTCACCCGATCGACTATTTCCTTCTCAAATCTTTGCGTATTTGTAATAAAGTATCGTAAATTATGTATAACCCTTTCAATAAGTTATGTTATAATACTTTGCTGCAGTGTGTGACATTTTATCTGTGTTNAGTAATAATCTCTGCTGTAGATGGGCGAACCTGTGAAGTATGGGCGGCCGTGGCGTAGTGGTAATGGCAGTCGTCCTCCCGATCCGAAAGTTGGCGGTTCGAGTCCCGGTTCCCACGCCATGCGTCGTTGTGTCCTTGGGCAAGACACTTAACCCTGAGTTGCTCCCGGTAGGACTGGAAAGCACCTTGCATGGTAGTCTGCCGCCACCGGTTTATGAATGTGTGTAGCACTTTGAGATTTTCAGTAATGAAAAGTGTGTTATAAATTGAATTCATTATTATTATTATAGATTATTTGTGGGTCAAATTGTTTTGGAGCCACCACTTAAGACCCACTAAGCCGGTGCTACATAAAGTTTGTCCCTTCACAGCTTCTGTAGTAAAACAGAAGTACAAGATGATCAACTGTTTTCCCTAAATTCCCCCACAATGTGAAATGTGCATCTAGGGGAGATAAGACTCTTGACCAGGTTTACACCAATGTAGCAGGTGCTTACAAAGCGCAGGTTTACCCTCACCTGGACCTATCAGACCATCTTTCTCTCCTCCTACATCCACGGTACAGACGTAAAATTAAAACACCACTATCAAAACTGTTAGATCATGGCCCCCAGATGCTTTCCATAAGCTACAGGACTGTTTCCACCTGGGATACATTTAAAGATCAGAGTATACCCACAGGTGAGTCCTTGGATGAATACACTATAATGGTGTTGAACTACATCAACTTTTGTATGGACTGTAACATCCTGGAAGCAGGTCTGTATTTTACCCAATCAAAAGTCTTGGATGCGACACTGAGAGCCAGGATGCAGCATTTAGAAAAGGGGACTCCCAGGCTTCTAGCATGGCCACGACTGCTCTAAGGAAGGGTATAATTGCTGCCAAATGACACCATTCTAAGCAATTGCAGGATGGTTTTTACAACTCAGACCCAAGACAGGTGTGGGAGAATGTCAAGTTCATTACAGACTATAAAAGAGCAGCATCTACCCCAGTAAATAGTAGTGCCACCTTAGCTGAGGAATTAAATCACTTTTATGTTCGCTTTGACAGGGAAAATACAGATCTCCCCTTGCTTCCCTACCACTCTACGGACACTGCCCCTGTCCTGAGCATGCATGAAGTGAGAGTCGCTCTTCCAAACATCAACCTCAGGAAGGCACCTGGACCAGATGGGGTGCTGAGTCACTGTGCGGACAAGCTGGCACATGTTTTTACATCAATCTACAATATGTCATTGTCCACTTCATTTGTGCAGGCCTGCTTTAAAACAGCTGAAATAGTCCCCAGCCCCAAACAGTCTAATATTACCTGCCTAAATGATTATAGACCTGTGGCACTCACCCCCATACCAGCTAAATGCCTAGAGAGACTAATAATCAAATACTTAAAGAAATCTATAACAATAACACTGGTCACTTATCAATTTGCATATAGGGAGAACAGATCGACAGAAGACGCCGTTGCTATCATGGTCCACAAACTTCTGGAACATTTAGAGCTCAAGAACAAATATGCTAGGCTGCTCTTTGTTGATTTTAGTTCAGCCTTTAACACCAAACGGCCAAACTAACTCCTACCAAAGTTACACGATCTTGGACTGAACAACGCTCTATGCAATTGGATCTTGGACTTTTTAACAAACCACACACAGTGTGTGAGGTGGGTGAGCACACCTCCTCCACTCTTTCCATCAGCAGGGGGGCCCCACAAGGCTGTGTGCTCAGCCCAGCACTTTATACCCTTCTCAGTCACGACTGCACAGCCTCTTCACCATCAAACCTCATTTTTAAATATGCTGATGGCATCACATTGTTGGGGCTCATCAATGACAACAGTGAGACAGCATATAGAGCCGAAGTACAACAATTGGTATCATGGTGTCACAACCACCACCTTGTTCTTAACATAAAGAAAACCAAGGAAATCATTGTAGATTTTCACAAACAAAACAAAAACATCAACTCTTCAGTTTACATCAGAAACAAAGTGGTTGAGAGGGTCACACAATTCAAACTTCTAGATGTGACAGTGACAAAGAACCTGACCTGGGGTACTAACAGTGCCTCAGCTATCGGAAAAGCCCAGCAGCGTCTTTTCTTTCTGAGGAAACTGAAATGGGCCAAAATTCCTCAGCAGCTTATGATCAACTTCTACAACTGTGTTATTGGAAGTGTTATCCAACTCTTCTCTTTGAATTGAGAAAGCTCCTCGGATGAGAAGCGAAACGTCTTCTGTTACAAATAAAGTCCAGTTGTTTCTGTATTGAACGCCTGTTTGGATTTTATCATGTCCTGGATGACTGAGAATCTTCACCAGCATATTGGAAGTGTATTACCGGTAACCTATGGATTCCTAGTGTGGTTCTCCAGCTGCACTAAGGTGGACCAGCAAGCTTTTCAGCGGGTGGTTAAAACAACTGGGAAGATCATCGGGATCACTCTCCCGGAGATCAGAACTATCTATACAACCTGCTGTCTGAGACGAGTCAACGACATCCTGCGGAACAGATACCACCCTGCACATGGCCTCTTCCACCTGCTACCCTCAGGCAGAAGGTGCCAGGACTACCAGAATGCCTCACAGTCTGTACCCACAAGCTGTGAGGCTGTTAAATGAACAGCATCTTTCCGTAACCCCGCCCACTATCCCAACATCTCAAATCTCATTATGACAATAACTGTCAAATGGATATTGTTTTGCTGCAGCAACCAACTACTACCCTTCAACATCTGTCTGTTTACAGTTTCCCCTTCTTCTATCTTGACCTTACTGGATTATAATCTGGGTTTAGATGCTATACCATTATCCATTGATCAGCAGAACCTTGCAAAGTTCTTCTGTACCATGATGTGCTAATTCACTAATGTGTAGGTGTAGGATTCTCCATCCACATTTTGTTGCTGTTCATAACTGTTGTTATTATGGCATTGACCACAAAGTTTACAAAGAAATGATGTGATGTTTAAGCAAAAAAATTACTTGTAAGATTTTTTTTAAGCATTCTATTAAAAAAACATAATTAAGAGTACCCGGTAGCTCATTTCCAAATTAAAAGAGTTACAAGTAGCCTAATTATCATCTTTAAGCATGAACTCATTTTTATGATTTTAAATGTGTAAAAAATAAAATTGGTTGTATGAAAAGGAAATAATAAATATTGGGCAATATTTATTGTTTTTGTTTTGAAAAATGAACAACAATTTTCACAGTCTGATATAATATAATAATATTGACTTTTAGGAAGTTTGTATAACTTTATATGACAGAACTATGTTTTTAAGGCCTGGTGCATGCACTAAATCATGCTGTGGTGCGTAAAACTTAAATCTTACAAAAATAATTGTTAAATTAAATTTATATATGTAATAAAAAGAAATTAGAAAGTGAAAAAAGACCAAGTTGCTCATATTGCTACAGGAGCTGCAGAGAACAGCACTTGTTTGGAAAGCCTCCTGGCCTTGGGCAAAATGAGGCTGGACTGCATGGGGTTTCTTGGTATGTGATCTAAGAGAAAGTCAACAGTTTAGTTTTCCTATCGCTGTGTGGCAGGACCCCGAGGTCAACAGGAACACAGGGAGCATAAGAGATATAACAGCAGACCTTATAATCTGTGTGTGTGTGGTTTGTGCATGTGTATATAAGGTTTTAGGTTGTAAATCCTTCATAATAATAGCCTTTGTGTGTGCAAGTGTATGTGTGGTTAGCGGCTGTAAGACACCAAATCATGCTGGACAAATAATCTGTGTCAGCAGGCAGCAAAAAGTCCTTCTTTTTATATGAGGGAGTCACATACGTTCCAAAAACAAGACAAATTCAATCTATCTTAAACGCAAACACACAACCAATACAAACACTATTTACCTGGCTCTCCTTTATCGTAGAACTGATGGGTGCCAATATCTGTATCTGTAGGGAAAGAAGGAGAAAGTGAGATGAACATCTCACTGTCAGGGAAAACAGAAGACAAATCAGCAATTTTGCACCGTGCGATAAACAATCACTATCAGCCAGTGGCTTGTCCGTCTGCCAGCACCACCGTTTAGATAAGAGCCTGTATGAGACGCAGGAGGGGATCCAGACCAGAATGGACGGGCATGCTGAGGAGTAATAATAAAGACAGGAGTGAGCCTTAACTCATCCCACCTGAGGGGAAAACTCTGATTTGTAAACATGCAACATTTGAAAATCTGCAGACAGAGATAGAGACATGTGACTAACATATGTGGAGCATGCAACTAGCAGGAATACACATGGCTGATATATATGGAAACACACAGACTGCTAAGCGGAGATCTTTTTCTGAGTGTGTTATTCCTGCAGGCCCAAAACCATAAGAAGCCAGTTTTATATTTGCTCAATATATTGTTTCTTTATCGCTTTGCTACTGCTCCTGAGGCGAGGTCATATTAATACAACAGGAGAGCTGATCACACACCTCGTGCAATGTATAGAAATATTTTGCTATACGTGGTCATATTGCTCAATCTCCTGCACTGTGTGAACAGTTTTTAAAGTTCTTTATCGAGAAAATCTCTGCTATGAGACCCTCCTTAACCCAAACTGACCCAAGCCATGTTTACAGACACAAAATTCTTTGACCGGATTGAAATGTTTTCAGATTAAATAATTCAAATGTATTGTTTACATGGGCACAATCCGTTCATGACGAGCGTTTACATGCAGCAGGGTTTTATTATGAACAGAAGTACTGACATGCATAGAGTGGTAAACTCTCCTTTTAAAAAAAATTACAGAAGAAGTTCTACTTCCGGGATGAATGCAAACGAACCTGAGTCCCCAAAATGGACCTGCGCCAGGTTTTAATGACAGCGGAGACGTTACTGCACTCACAGACTGAGCTACAGTTAATACAGATCATTTTAAGATCTTTCAAAGTTTATACATAGTTCCCATGTGATGTAACATCAGGGGCATTTCCATTTCCGGTGCGTCCTCCATGTTGGAAGGCTGCCTCTAGCAGCAGGTACAGATACAGTGCAGTTTACCAGTAGTTAATTTTCTCGAGTTTTTTTTCTTTCTTTTTCTTGGTTGTTTTGTGCTGGGTTAGAGGATGCTACCACAGGGTAAATGTTTGGGCAAAGCGCCGTTTTCACTTAATCCCAAAAATAGGGAAATGTGAAGGACCTCCATCGGAGGAGTTCAACGCAGAACATCGTTGAGTCTGGCTAAGGATCTGCCCTCGAAGACGTCGTGCTCCGATCACTTTTTGTCCGGTAAACAAAATATTCTATATAAATGGTGTTGTGAAATATATTTCTGTCAGTATTATATTTGTTAAGTTACTGAAAGTTGTGTACACCTACGTTCTGCAGTATAAATGCATATTAAAACAATGCAGAACCTTTAGTTCCGGGTTTTTGTTTCCGATAGGAAGGAGTTTTAGTTACACGCCTCACTAAGCAACAAACCTGACACTTTCTGTTTGCATCAAGGATGGTAGTATTATTGGCTGAGAGGCTGGTCATCTGCCTTCATTCCTTGCCAGATTCTTGAACCTCATTGAGCAGTGGAAATCCAGCATACCTTGTCTAACTGTCTTTTGCCTCATTCTGAACCCAAGCCTGTTTTTTGACTCCTCGACCTGCCTGCTCCTAGTGATGAGCAAACAAAGCTTTTATGAAGCATTGAACCAGTTGGGCCAAATGTTTCATAAATGGGTCCATTTGTTGAAGCTTCAGTTACAGAGACCTCTTGTGGCAATTTGCAATGCTGCTGTATAATCAGGCATTATGCTTTTGGTCCGATGTAATTTTACTACAAGGTTCAAAGCATGTTTTGAAGCTTTTGTTTCATACTACCATTACTACCTGCTCCCTTTGGATTTGTCTGCCTCTCCCCTCTCGGTAAAACAACTCTGCGCTTTCTCTACGACTTTGATTCAGGATCACATTTTTGGCTCTGTTCTGCTCTCTGCTTCCCTATGCTCGAACCCCTGCTTCTCCTCTTGGACCTTGGAACTGGACTTTCTCTTTCTGGACCTGTACCATCCTTGTTTGCTCCGCTGCTGTTGTTCACTCTTCACAAGTGACGTCATCGGCTTCAGCGAGACTACAGCACCCGCTACTCTATCAAGACAGAAGGTTAGTGATAATTCAGGGTATATACAGAAATTCTTGAGTTAAATTTATTACCTTTTAATACAAAGTACCATCACAATATTTTTTTATTAATATCACGACACTGATCTGCAACCATAGCGGTAACCTCTTGTGTTTCAGTTCAGAGCAACTAATTGTAAAGTGATAGATTACTGTCATTTTCTTCCTAAACGTTGGTAGTAAATGTAGTTTTATAACAATTACTGGATACATCAAGTTGCTTCTTGCCTCAATAAAAGCACTGAGCTATTTGTTATTTAAATCTAACCCAAGACAAAAAGTTATTTAATTGTTCCCACACACAACCTATCTCTAATGTGTAAGAATTATGAGGAGGTCAATATTAATACTGACCTCTTTATCTTAATTAATTTACTTATTCAGATTGAATAGTAAATGTTCACGGATTCTGTTCTTTTTCAGTTTACCCAATATTTCTGTGGTCTTTATGATGGATAAATAAACAGAGCCATTAAGTGACAATGGACATTAACTTAGTTTGGTATGCCAGGCGACACTACCATTTATTTAAAATAAATCAACTAAATTAACACCATTACACTTGATTGACATGATTTCACTTTCTTTCAATTCAAATACGTCAGCACACTTAAATTTAACACAACAGACATAAATATTAGATGTTAAGCATATTTAGTCTGTGGGCTCTTTAACTTAAAAAATATAGTTTCCAGCTTAGATTGAGAGGGAAAAGAGATAGGAGGAAAGATTTAAGAAGAAATTATCCTGAGCATGATACCAGAGTGACACTTCTCATCCGACTTCTGCTAAAATCCAAGTACGTTTTGTAAACAGCTCTTTACCTTTTGACGACTGCCCGGTAAGAGGGACGACCTTGTAGCCTTTCAGATGCACGGATTCTTGTGGGAACCAGTACGATACCTTCAAGCAAGGTTCTGGTTTACGTTTTCCAACGTCTCCTGGTTTTGCTTGGTCATCAGAGAATATGTCAGCTTCAGGCCTCTGACTTCAAGATAAACTTATTCCAGGAAGGAATAGACAAGTTCTTGATCTTACGCTTGTTCGAAGTAGACTCATAACAGCCTGTTATCAGTCCTTAGCTGAAGACGCCGGTCGTTAGCTCTTGACCACACGTGTCCAGCTCTTGGGAAAGTTCACATCTCTTGAAGTTCCCAGCAACTCTCTCAGACTCTTGCCGACTCTGAAGTCTCAGCAAAAGCTTAGCACTAGTACTTAAGGAAGGACCAGTCGAGGAGTTCATTTGTCTTATCATACCCAAGGTTAAAGCCAGCAGCAGAGAGAAATGTTTAGGAAAAAAGACAGATAACGCTGGAGCCCTGCTCATGAGACTGTCTCTGAGTTTCTAAACAAAACCGTCCGGTCTCTGTGACCCGAAGGCTTCACCTTTAAACACAGCAGTGAACACAGTTTAACTCTTACAGAATGACACAGCTTAAAAGCACACATCATGAAAATGACAAAAGTTATTCTTTTGATCACATTAGAATAAAATCAAAGATAGAAATAGTCTCTTTTGGTGACTATATTTATCAGATTATAGCTAAATGAATGATTTTGTAGTAAATGTCTTGCTTTACTGAGTGGTCAGTAAAGGTCATCACTGGACAGTTCAAAAACCTTAATTTGACCCTGGGTAGGTCCATTACATCTCCCCCCTTTTGGAAGCCATCGCCAGTCCTTGGGGATGGGGTCCAACACGAAAGGAAACCTTGAACTGTCTTTGATCTTGAAGTAATCCAGCAAGTGGACAAGAAAAATCAAAAATTATAATCCCATAAAGTTTTTGGAAATTTCATACTGTTCAGAGGTAATCCCATTGCGAAAAGCTTTTACTCCTTTGGAAAACAAAGTCTGTTAACTCCTGGAAAACAAAGCCTGTGATCCCTTGGAAAGCAAAGTCTTATAATCCACAGCGGTAATTCCACAGCAGTAATTCCATATCGATTAGAGTTGGTGATTTTATCGGCAACAATTGTTTTCATAATCAGCATGTAGAGGGGATCCCTCGATTGACGCAGAGGAGGCGGCCCTTGGACGAAGGTTGAAGACCAAGCGTTGGAGCTGCAGGTCCCCACATCGAAGGTTGTTGGCTGGTTGGTTTCCAGTCAGTGCCACTCTGGTTCTATGTGTCATGCAATTATGTGGTTTTTTAAAGTGGGCTTATGATTGGGATTTTACATTAAGCCTTACCTATATGCACCTGGTATGTAAGCTATCATGGTTTAGATCAGCTACACTTACCAATTAAGGGGTGGATCAATTCTGTAAAATTTAGATATAGGGATTTGTACCTATAAAATTTTGGAGGGCTTCTGTAACGAAGGCCTCTAATTCCAAACTATTCCTCCATTCATTACTTAGTTTAGGTTAAACTAAAATAAAAATGAAATATAGTTTGATCTAAATGTCTGTTGTCTTTTAGACGAACGACGTAGGATTTGGTATTCCTAATAAATTTTGAAGTCTATGGCGAGACTCATCAAAATGAATAGACAATCTAGAATAGAAACGATCGAATCGGTTCAATTTAGAAATTGTGAGGTCAATGTAGTTTATGGTACCTTGAGTAGCTTTAAACTACATTGACTCTTCGACGATTGAGATTTAACAAAACGAACTGCATGTTGGCATAGTTAAATCCATATCATTCATTAACCAATGTTAATACAAAACCTTTTTGGCTGGGAGTGTTCAGAACCAAAACAATATCTCAACTAATGACAACAGTAATGACTAAACAACAAGGAAACAACGTTTCACTGCTTCGACACACTCCTGTCGTCAGATTCCAAAGTGCAACACACAAGAAAAACAGGTCTCAACTTTATGACCGAGGTCAAATTAAATCTCGTGGATTTAAACGGTTGTTAAGGTTAGTTTTTTGTTGTGGGTTTTAGGCTTAGCGTTTCTAAGTTCAAATTGGACAATGCGACTTATAGGGTGGGAATTATGGTAGTTTAAACCTGATTAGTTTATTTACTAACTTGTGTTTGGACGACCTTATTATCCCATGAAGTCGGTGAGTTTGTGAGATCTTTGTCTTTTGTGGAGTCATTGAACGCCTTGTAAGGTTTGATCTGATTTCGATGTACCCATTTAGCAATTGGCTCTTTGCGGCCTTTGCTGATTTTGATTTCGTAGACGACTGAGGACACTTTGTCTGTTATCAGATGAGGTCCAGTCCACCTGGGCATTAGTTTGCGGGCGAGAGTTCCGGTCTCGGACCCTCCTTTCCCGGTTGCTGGAGCGAACGTATAGTACCAGACTCTGTCTCCCACTTGGAGTTCATTGTGAGAGGCCTTCTGGTCATAGTACGCCTTGCGTCCTTCAGCGGATTTTTCCAGGTTTTTCTGGGCGAAAGCAAAAGTGTTTCTGAGGTGTACATTCAAATCTTTCATGTATTGTTGTGTAGTGTAGGCTGTCGCCATGGCGGCGTCGCCTGGTTGGTACAACAGGTGTAGAGGGAGAGTCATTTGTCGACCGGTCATCATCTCGAAGGGAGAGATGCCAGTTGATGTGTGTGGAGTGGCTCTTATGGCCATGAGGACCAGAGGGAGTTTCACATCCCAGTCCTTGTGGTTTGCAGCCACGTATTTCTTCAAAATACTCACCACAGTTCTGTTTGCTCTCTCTACTTGGCCTGAAGCCTGTGGGTGGTAGCCGACATGAAAGTTAGCCTTGACGCCTAGCGTCTTCCATAGTTCTTTCATCACTTCACCTGTGAAGTGTGTACCTTGGTCTGAGTTCACCCGAAGGGGAAGTCCAAACCTTGAGAATATATGATTCATTAACAACATAGCAGTGGTTTGTGCTGTGTCGTTGGGAGCTGGTAGGCATTCTACCCATTTGGTGAATGCACAGGTTACCGTGAGAAAATATTTATTTCCTCTAGAGCTCTTAGTGAGTGGTCCAACCCAGTCGATCTGGAGGTCAGACCATGGGAATGCAATGCCTCTGCTTTGCAGTGGTGCTCTGTGAAGTGGTCTGGTTGGCTGAAACTGGCCACAGACCACGCACCCTTCAATGTAGTCCTTGACATCCTTTTTCATTCCAGGCCAATAGGCAATTTGTTTTAATGCCGTCAGCGTGGCTTTATCTCCTTTGTGTCCTGCGGACGGGAGATCATGGGCATGAACTAACATCACCCCCCTTTGGTCATGGGGAACCACGAACACAGGTGAGGACGTTGGTCCATGAGCGAAAGTTAAGATGCCCTTGATTAGTTTTAGCTGTTTGCGCAGCTGATAGAGGACCTTAAGGTCTGGATCGGAATCCAGGTCGTCTTTAGACGGACTATTTTTTTTCGGATCAGTCAGGTACAGTATCATGGAGTTGATAGCAGGATCCGACTTTTGTAGTTGGATGATGTCTGGGTCAGTCAGTGCGGGTCGTACAGAGACTGCGTTGTCAGCAGGTCTGGTTGCGGCCTGTGCACGTGTGACTGCCATAACTCTGACTGAAGGATGTGTTGGCAGAGTCTCGATTAACCAGGAGGGGTCGAAGGACCATAGAGGACCTTCGTCGGCTCCTTCCTTGGCTAAGGAATCTGCAATGTCATTGTAGTACTTGTCATCGCCTGGGACTCTAGAATGCCCTGGAACCTTCTTCCAGTAGATCTGTAAGTCGTGTGACGTCACCAAGTGATCACACGCTATGAAAAGCTCTTTGTGTTTGACCACTTTTCTGTCGCTTGTTAGGAAACCGTTCTGTTTCCACACAGCGAGGTGACAAGCGAAACTCAAACGAGCATAGTTAGAGTCAGTGCAGATGACTAGCGTCTTGATAGAGCGTTCTACTACCATCTGGAGAGCTATTAGGATTCCTGCAATCTCAGCGTACTGAGAAGTCTGAGATCCTAATTTGTAGCTGAAAGTTATCTGCTCTTGGTCTTGGAGGAGGACCCCTCCAACACCTGCTCTGCAGATCTTGTCGCGGAGGAATGAAGATCCATCCACGTACAACGTTGTCATATCTTTGCAGATATTGTCATCAAAGAAGTGGTGATTCGGGTCTTCAGTTACTGGGGGTTTTACCTCAACCGGCGGCTGGGTGGCTGGTACATCTTGTGTACACTTCTGGCAGATTGCCAAGTCCGTCCCCAGATGTGACTTCTTGTTTTGACCATAACGTATGTCTAGGTTAAAACTTTGAAGCGCCATGAGCCACGTTGCAACACGTGAGTTTGTCACCACACCATCTCTGATGCGTTCACTGTTAAGAAAGGTCACTGGCTGGTGTTGTGTTTCCACAATGATTTTCTGTCCACCAATGTAGCTGGAGAAATGTTTAACTGCCCACACTGTGGTCAGTAAAGCTTTCTCACAGTCTGAGAATCTCAACTCGGGGCCTGCCATCGTTTTGCTGGCATAGGCTACTACACGTTTGTCTCTGTCGTGTATCTGGTACAGACCTGCACTTATGCAATGAGCTGAGAAGCCCACTTCCAAGTAAAACTCTTTGTTGTAGTCTGGGTAGACTAAACAAGGGGCTGACTTGATCCTGTTTATAAGAGCGTCCATTGCCTGTTGCTGTTTGTCAGTCCAAACAAATGGTACGTCTTTTTTAAGGAGTTCAGTCAGTGGTTTCGCAAGGTCCGCATAGTTTTCGATGAACTGGTTCGAGTAGTTACACACGCCCAGAAAACTTTGTAGTTCTTTGAGATTGGTGGGGACTTTGAGATTGTCGAGGCCTTGGGTGCGAGTCAGCTGTGGTTGTACTCCGTCAGGACCTACAAGTAGGCCAACGTAGTCCACTTTGGTTCTGCACCATTGGCATTTTGACAGTGATATCTTAGCACCAGCAGTTGTCAGCTGATTCAGAACGTGGTCGATCTCAGCCAAATGTGAGTCCAGTGTTGGCTGCCTCAAAAGGACATCGTCCACGTAGATCAGTGTTCCACGCTCGTGGGCGTCTGGACATGCTTTGTTCAAGAAGATGTTGAACTCTGCAGGTGAGTTAGCGTAGCCAAAGGGACACCTGTTAAAGGTGTACTGACGGCCACCAAAAGTGAAAGCTAGTTTGTACTGGTCCTCGGCGCGCACAGGGATGGTCCAAAAACCAGAGGCGACGTCGAGGGTCGAGAAGTACTTACCATTGGTGACCTTGGGCAGTTCCTGTTGGAGTTGCGTCATAGGCCATCTGGATAAGGGAACTTGTTTGTTTAGCTTTCGGTAGTCTATAGTGAGTCTCCACTTACCATTTGGTTTTAACACCGGCCATAAAGGCGCAGAGTAAGTGCTGTTACAGTATCGGATGATACCTTTTTCTAACAGGTCATTAATGATTTCTCTGATAGGTTGATGTGCTGCCAGAGGAATCTTGTACTGTCTGACAAATGCAGGGGGAGCATTAGGCGGGGTTGGGATGCTCACTGTGTGGAGCGTGGTCAACCCACAATCCATCGAGTCAGCTGAGAATGATTTCTCATACGTTAAAAGAACTTTGCGAAGTTTGTCCCTTTCTTCATCAGTTTTCAGGGCGTCGGCTTGAGCGACCACCTGTTCAATCTGTGAAGCAATTGAGAGGGGTTCTTGTCCTTTGGGGAGCTCCATTGAGTCCCTTTCAGTGTCGTGAAACCTGTCTACAGGTAGGGCACTATAAGTTTGAGGACCTAGACTGTCTCCTCGGTTGAAACCGAACCGGTTGACTGTGTCATGGTCGGAATCATTGGGGGAGAAGAGAGCTATGGCCTGTGTTGGTTTCGTGAACAAGACTTGCCCCGTGTGTTGATTTGGGATCAAGTTTTCTGGGAGTCCTCCCAGAAATGGAATGCTTAGCTCAAAATCATGAAAATCAGTAGAGATCAACCATCCTAGCTGTGTGTTTTTTGGGATCAGTACCTCTTCTGTGCTTGTGTTGCACACAGCAACAGTCGTGGTTCTGCAGTCGAGGGTCACTTGGCATGTGGCCTCCATGGACAGTCCTAAGTTGAAAAACATAGGAGATGGTTGAAAGTATGCCTGTTTTGTGCTACTAGCTTGTCCTTTCATGATGTGACACATCACTGGCTTGTTCATAACCTGAGGTGGTACCGCAGTGTTATGGCTGTTAGCAATCTGGCAGACCTCTGGAATGGTCTGTCCAGCCTTAAGGTTCTCTGTGGTCAGCACAGGAGAGTCCTTTGTGGCCGTATCCAGTGACCACAGTACATTGTTGTTGATGTCCACTCGGACACCTAATCTTACCAAAATGTCAGAGCCTATGTAGGTTGCATGTGGTAAGTTCGGGACCACGAGGAACGGGTGATCCAGTTCTCGTTGGTTCCAGATTAGTTTCAGGGCAATGATCCCTATTGCGGTCATTACCTGTTTATCGTTGGGGTCTAACGAAAAGCGGAAAGCCTTTTTGTTCATATCTAGACCCAACTGTTTCTCAACCAAGGTTCCATAGAAAGCTTGGCTGATCGCTGATTTCTCCGTCCAAGGAGACAAAACAGCATCATCGGCGTGGGATCCTTGGATCTCAACACCTTTGACTACCCGTGGTAGGTAGTGTTCAGTGGGTGCTGACTGTTCCAGCTCGCAGAGGAGGCTCTCTTGTTGGGCCTTTTCTGCCTCACCTGTTGCTGAAGGTTCACTTACCGGGATTGTGCTCTCGTTGGAGGACCCCTTTGTGCCTTCCGCGGTACCTGCTGTTAGACAGTCAGTGTCACCTTGTGTAGGCATATCGATTGGCAGTGGTTGGCTCACTCTGGTCCACATTGTTTGATCACCATAATCTATAATCGCGTCGAAGCGGTTTATAAAGTCTTGGCCAACCAAAAATGGGAATGAGTCAACGGTGGACACGTGTACCGGGTGGTATAGCGTCATTTCACCAATCTGCATATGAACCATGGCTATAGCTGTAAGGGTTGTTCTCGTCTCTGAGAGTCCCTGCAGTACTACAGCACATTCTTTGAGGGGTATTTCCCTGTCAACCCCGCTAGCGGCTATCCTTAGCTCCTTCAACAGTGTGGGAGACATAATGGTTATGTCAGCCCCACCATCCAGGAGGGCCTCTTCTGTGAGGACCCCTTCTAAAGTGATTGACAGGTAAGCCTTCTTAGCGGGCCCCTTCCTGATAATGTTACACAGGAACCTATCAGGTTTTTTTCGACGTTTGTTACGTCTACCATTGTCTGTGTGAATTTCATTCACCTGTATTGGTAGTGCAGTCACACATGGGTCTGAGTGATCGGTCTGTGACGAGTCATTGTCTTTGGTGAGTGCGCT
>JBBPBX010019161.1:6126-25211 GCA_038048925.1 Garcialebias charrua
TTGTGTCATATCGTATTGTGTCATATTGTATTATGTCATATCATATTGTGTCACATTGTATTGTGTCATATCGTATTGTGACAAATGGGTATGTGTTGTATTGCATCATATTTTGTTGCTTGGTATTGTGTTGTCTAGTATTGCATCATATTTTATTATATTGTATTGTGTTGTACTGTGTTGTGTTGTATCAATTCATATTGTGCCGTAACATATCTTATTTTATCATATCGTATTTTATCATATATTGTGCCATATTGTATTGTGCCTTATTGTGTGACGTATGTGTTTGTGTTGTATTCTATCTTATTTTGTTGCTTGGTATTGTGTTGTATCAAATCATATTGTGTCATATCATATTTTGTCATACCGTATTGTGTCATATCGTATTGTGTCATATTTTATTGTGTCGTAATGTATTGTGTCATATCGTATTGTGTCATATCGTATTGTGTCATTTTGTATTGTGTCATATCATATTGTGTCATATCATATTGTGTCATATGTATTATGTCATATTGTATTGTGACAAATGGGTATGTGTTGTATTGCATCATATTTTGTTGCTTGGTATTGTGTTGTCTAGTATTGTATCATATTTTATTATACATTACTTCACCAGATTATCTGAAGGATATTCTCATTCCATACTCATCCACCCGTTCGCTGCGGTCACAGAACAGCAATCTCCTTCACATTCCGAGAACCAAATTAAGGACCATGGGAGACCGGGCTTTCAGTGTGGCTGCCCCCCGCCTGTGGAACTCTCTTCCTGACTGTCTAAGAGCCCCACAGTCTGTGGTTGACTTTAAGAGCGACTTGAAGACCTTTCTTTTCGACCAAGCATACTCTACCTCCTCATGATTCTACTTTTGATCTTAGCTGATATTGTTATTGATTTTAATTGTTTTATTATTTGTTTTATTGTCATTTAATTCTGTTGCTCCTTGTAGCACTTTGAGATTTTCATTAATGAAAAGTGCGTTATAAATTGAATTCATTATTATTATTATTATTACATTGTATTGTGTTGTATTGTGTTGTATCAAATCATATTGTGTCATATCATATCGTATTTTGTCATATTGTATTGTGCCATATTGTTTTGTGACATTGTATTGTGACATATATGTGTGT
Source organism: Garcialebias charrua (assembly GCA_038048925.1). Taxonomy (NCBI): domain Eukaryota; kingdom Metazoa; phylum Chordata; class Actinopteri; order Cyprinodontiformes; family Rivulidae; genus Garcialebias; species Garcialebias charrua. The sequence continues at coordinate 7,264 of JBBPBX010019161.1, forward strand.
GTGTGTGTTGTATTCTATCCTATTTTGTTGCTTGGTATTTTGTTGTCTAGTATTCTATCATATTTTATCCTTTTGTATCGTATTTTATCGTATTTTATCATATTGTGTTGTATCAAATCAGATTGTGTCGTATCTTATCGTGCTGTGTCATACTGTATTGTGCTGTATCGTATTTTGTTGTATGGTATTGTGCCATATCCTATTTCAGGGCTATTCAACTAAATTGCTAAGGGGGGCACTGTTACTGAAAGCCAAGAGCTCAGGGACCAGACATCCAGCAATTTATTGTTATTAAGTAAGTTTGTTTTATGGTTTAAAATCTAGTTTTATTTCAAATCAACCAACTAGTGGGCTGAACTGAGCTAACCTGTGAGCCTGATTTGGACCCCAGGCTGCCAGTTGAATAGATCTGTCCTATTTTATTGTATCAAATTATATAATTTCAACTTGATTTGTCTGATATAAAATACACTCAAATTCTGTGGCATTGTACCCCATTGTGTTTTGTGTCATATTGCATTGTAACATGTTGTTTTGTATCATATTTTATCAAATTAAAATGCATAGGTCCCCAATGGTGTTGTAGTATATTATGACATATCTTATTGTGTCAGTATTGTAACCAATCAAATCTCATCAAATAGGACATGGTATGTAAATAACAACTGAACACACAAGATGTAATGAGGAAGTTGAAGGTGGAAAAAGATGTGAAGTGAATGAGACTGAAAATTAACAATACACCTCACATCACTTTATTCAGACCTGGTAATTTGCATAGTTATTACTTTGCTGTTATTATATTATTATATATAATTATTATTTTGCTCTTAAGTTTGCTTGTAATTAGATTTTTGAATCCTAAACACCCTCGTGATTGGGAGAGGAGGTGGGGCTCACAGTCCCACAACTCAACTGTGAAAAATCTGGCTCCAAAAATATAACATGGCAGCACTATAAACACATATATTTTGATTTCAACTTCAAACAATGGGACAAGGCAGCAAACCTAAAACCATCTGTTTCTTTGTGTATTGTTCAGTTCGCTGATCTTTTATCAACTAAAATCTATATTCCAGCATGGTATCAAATTATATGGCACTCTATCAAATCAAATTAGGACTCAAAGTCTGTTGCAATGTATTAAACTGATTTAAATCTTAAAGTACTTTATCATATTAACTTGCAGCAAATTATAACTTCTTGTTGAATTCACGCATCCAATTAAAGCTGATTTATCCTCATTCTGGGTGATTATTCATTCTTTTGGTACTAAATGCCAAACAAAATTACATTTGAGAGCCTTTGTTGTTCTGATTGATGAATGATGTCATTATTTATTCTGCGCAGTATCATGATTTTATTTTACAGTAATCTGACATCTCTTGTTTACCCAGAGTTTTCGGAGCTGCCATTGTGCTGACATCCATCCTGAACATGTTCATTCCCTCCGCCGCCCGTACGCACTATGGATGCGTAATCTGCTTGAGGATATTACAAGGCCTGGTGGAGGTACGCACGATTTTGCACATCAGGTGCTGACATTTACGACTCTGAAACGACGCCTCATTATCAGGGCCAGAGCTGGAGCTGACCCCTTCGTTCAAACCACCCTGACATTCTGTTTGTAACCACATTTTACACAAATCCTCTGTTGCGTTCTGTTTGAAATTATAAAAGTGTTCTGTGATGAAGAGGCTTCCATTCATTAAACTGCACACAGAGTGGTCAACAAACAGCAGGAGACCCTGAAGAGCAGAGTGTGTCATGGTTTTCTGAGCTGGAACAGCTTCATGCTCACGTTGCAGCATGTGGAACAAAAGAGATAAAAACCACTTGATGCAGGCAGCTCCCGCAGCCCAAGAAGAGGGAGAGATGCTATTATCAGACTGAAGGTCGTTCCCTTTTGTTGTTGTGTTTAGCTGCACACTGTTGTTTCAGTGGCTCCTCGTGAGCAGTGAGAGGAAAAGCTGCCTGCGTTCTGCGCCTCAACTTATTACTACAAATTAAGCATTAGCATTTCAGGGTGTCTCCCACTGCAAGCCCCAGCAATTTGAATCTATCAATAGCTGATTGTGTGCCACTTAGTGTTTAATGAAGATTTAATGGGAGCAATTCAGTGAATTATTTTCATGAAATGGGGAGTCAGCTCGAATTTGCACCAACTCACACCCGAGCCATTAGTTTCTATTAGAAGGGCCAGCTCCAATACACGTCGCCTTGTCTGTTAATAACTTCAATTTGTCCTGCGAGGCTTTGACAAATAAGAAGAGACTGCGTCCGTCAGGCAGTGAAGCAGGGGATTGCACATGTCAAACTAGATAACACATGTTTTTTTTTGTGTGTGTAATTAAATGCTGATCATTTGATTTGAAAACGTCAAATAAAGCTGAGGTTTATTTGTTTCTGTGCAGGGTGTGACTTATCCAGCCTGCCATGGGATCTGGAGTAAATGGGCCCCACCGCTGGAAAGAAGTCGTCTGGCAACCCTCTCCTTCTGCGGTACAGAATACTCTCACGCTGGGGTTGGCATGCACACATTTTATTGCACACTTTAGTGCAGACAGTGAAACAGGTGTAAAATTACACAATATTGTTCCCTAAGCTGTCTGAGCTGACCACATTTGTAATCACCAGAGGGATGAGACTACTCTCTGGGTCAACAGAGGATCACATTCTGCTTAGTCACAGTAACGTGTCTTGTTCAGGGTCGTACGCTGGTGCAGTGGTGGCCATGCCTCTGGCTGGGGTCCTGGTGCAGTACACAGGATGGTCCTCGGTCTTCTACGTGTACGGTGAGCGTCGCTGCAAAAACAACCTTTAAATCACAATCTGTGGCAAATATAATGGGAAGCAACAATGTCTACACAATGATTTTACACATTTTGTGATTTTGATGCAACGAGGTGACGACGAGGTGAATAATGTGCTGAAATTATGAATCCATCTTGCTGTTTGCCCTTTTTATTTATTCAATTTATCCGTTGCTCAACACTTTTTAAAAAATTATTTTAGGTCTTTCGCATTTAAAAAAAACTTTCACAGTATCTAAATTTAACTTATTAGTATTATACCACATGTGGGTGAAATACACCCAGTCTCAAGTAATATTGAATAAACATTTACAATTATACAGTACTATACACATGTTTGAAACCACTTATCTTTACATTTAGCTTCTTACAGAAAGTGTGGCTGCTCTGTAAGGTGGTCTTGATCAACAGGTCTTTAAAATAATTCTGCCGCCTTTTCCATTTATTTTTCTTGTCCAGTCCTTGTGCCTGACCATGATGACATGTTGTGCAGTTTATACTTAAAAATAAAGAAATTGTACTCTATTTGTTGGGGATGAAGGAAGGGTCAGATCTTTCAGTTGATCTACTGAGCTGGCAGCTCTTTAGGAATCACCATGTTGCATCTAAAACACATGTCAAACTGTTATTTTGGGTATTTTCTTAGCTCTCTTCATCATAAGTCAATGCAACGCTTGTTCATTTCTTAAGATTGGGAAACTTTTTATGCCCAAAATGTTGCATACGTCTGAAAAACAGAAAAAAACTTTCACTATCATCAGGCACAGGACTGAAAATGAGGGAGACACATTTCAATGAAAAACTTTGAAAGACCTTCAGAAAGCTTGAACAAACATTGACCAAGAGGTTACAAGATGGTCTGACTTAGAAGGAGAGTGTTAAATAAGACACGAGTTGACTCAAACATTATTAACTCTTGGTCTCTTTCAGGATCATTTGGGATAGTTTGGTACATGTTTTGGGTCTTGGTATCGTATGAGAGCCCGGCCGAGCACCCAACCATCACCGAAGAAGAGCGCCGTTACATCGAGGAGAGCATCGGTGAAAGCGCAAATATGATGGGTGCCACGGAAGTGAGTGGCCCGTCTTGCTTAGTGATGCTGCACTCGATGCTTCACATTCGGCTGATTCATTTTTATTTCTATAATTGTGCAGAAATTTAAGACCCCCTGGAGGAAGTTCTTCACCTCCATGCCTGTCTATGCAATCATTGTGGCCAATTTCTGCAGAAGCTGGACCTTTTATCTGTTGCTCATCAGCCAGCCTGCATACTTTGAGGAAGTCTTTGGCTTTGAGATCAGCAAGGTAAAAAAAAAAATGCTCTTGAAAAATTTATATTTTTAGTTCTGAACCGACCAGAACAAAGATAATCTCAGATACAAAGAACTCAATGGAAGTGTGGCTTGGTGTGTGAATAAAAAGCTTGTTAGGAATCCACTTTTTGATTTCTATTTTCTCTGTTGTTGGGTGAAAAATTCTAATTTCAGTCTGGCAAAATGATTGCTTATCTATTATAAACAAAATAATAATAATAAAAAACATGAAAACATCTTTTAGTAACATTAAGACCATGAGAAGAGTTGATTTAACATTAAATCTTTTACAGAACTGTTCTAAAACACGCAGTTTTTTTCGGCTTTATATATATTTTTTACCTTCCACCAAAGGTTAAACGGCAATAATGTCTAGCACTCAGTGTGTGTGTGTGTGTTTGTCTGTTAGCAAAATATCTAATGAACTGGACAAATTTTATTGAAATGCCCAGAAAGTAAATGTTGGATGTTCATCCACAACTGATTAACTTTTAGTGTCAACACAGTTCAAGATAGATGTCACAGCTAATTGGCATTAGCCAACATAAAAACCTTAGATCAGGGGTCACCAACATTTTCGAAACAGAGCTACTTCGTGGGTATGGAGTCATACAAAGGGCACCAGTTTGATAAATTCTTCGGAAATAACAAAGCGTAAATTGAAAAAAATGTATAATAAACATATTTTTAAGAACATATTTTTAAGATAGACATTTTAAAATATATTTAAATACAAAAAAAAAGAATAACAACTGAATAAAATGAAATTTTAAATGCAGCTTAGTAGTGAGTTGTGCTATTTTTAGAACAGGTCTGGGGGCACCTCAAATGGTCCTTGGGGGAACCCGGGTGCCTGCGGGCACCATGTTGGTGACCCCTGCCTTAGATTGACCAATATGGAGCTGAACTTTGGTGTGATAGTAGCTGAGGGTTATTCTCAGCACATACTTTGAGCACTAACAGATCATGTGTAATCTTGCAACAATGCATGAAATTACACGAAATGTTATTTTAGGGATGATTACAACAGCTTTAATTCTGTGATTTCTCATCAGAACATGATATAATACTCTAACATGAAAGGCAATGGTGGTATGCATTCACCAAAGCTTTGTTCCCCACTACTCTTAACAAACGTTTGTCCAAAATGTTGCCTTATAATATTTAGTTTCTCTTGTGTTCTGGTAGCTGCTAAACCCGGAGGACGACCTCCATCCTGGGAAAATCAGAGACAGCAATCGCTCCACCCTGCTGGCCACCATCCAGGAACACGGCTACCCAACAATTAATCTGGGCATCGTTGGAGACAAGTATGACTTAATGTNGGGAATGAGGTGCAACATACTTGCTATGGGGATTACCTGAAGGAATACATTCACGCCTTTTACGGCAGGGGGCGTCACCCCGCACCAGAGGTACCGCCCTTTAGGTACTTAGGCGACTGACGCCCCTCCAACTGTCTCCAAAATTGCACTTCACCGAGCTTTCAGCATTGAAAAGGGCCAGCTATGTTGCACCTCGTTCCCTTCCTTCAGGGAACATGAGTTATGGTGCATAACTTTCAGTTCCCTTTCAGTTCGGTCTCTCGGTGCAACATACTTGCTATGGGAAAGTAATTCATTCACGCCCTTGAAATGCTCAGTAAAATGCCTAGTGTGAATGTCTGCCTTTGACCAGAAGGCATCTCAAAGCTACTTTCTATTGTGTATTAGAAAGAACAGCCTGAGTGACATTACACACAGTAACATCCAAACTGTAGTGCTTTGCAAAAGTGTTTAAAGAGCTCCAGTTCGCAGCAGCACAAATGTCTGCAACTGACACGCCCTTGAACAATGACCAGGAAGTGACCAAGCCCCTGGTTGAGTGAGCATGGACTCCAGGGGGCATTTGTTGACCTTTGCTATTGTATGCCCTCTTAATGGCCTCTGTCACCCAATGTGAGAGGCGCTGTCTTGATAGGGCCTTTCCTGTAGCAGGTGCGGCAAAGCAGACAAACATTTGTTTTGTTTTCCTCCATTCGGCTGTTCTCTGCATGTAGGTGCGTAAAGCCCTGAGTGCGGACAAGAGCAGGTGGAAAGGAGGAGAGATCAAAGTCCAGACTCCTATGGTTCAGAGTCAAGACCTTGGGAGTGTATGCGGGATTAGGCCTTAGTGTGATCTTTGACCCTTCAGGGGCGAATCTGGTACACATTGGGTGTACAGACAATGCATGGAGGTCACCCATGCGTTTCGCCGAGCAAAGAGCCAGGAGAAGAGCCGTTTTGTAAGATAGAAGATCTATCTTAATCTCGCTCAGAGGCTCGAATGGTGGGTCGCAAAGAGCCCCCAAGACCAGACCAAGATCCCAACCAGGGGTCAAGGTCCTGCTGGGTGGCTTGGTTCGAAGCACACCTTTCATATATCTCATTATGATTGGGTGTGCTCCAGGAGTCCTGTGTCCCCAGCCCTCGTGACAGGCAGAGATAGCTGCAAGGAACACTTTAATCGTTGAATAAGAACGACCCTTTTCCAGTAAATCCTGAAGGAAAGTTAGTAGTTGAGCCAGGTCGCAAGCATAAGAAATTATATTTCTTTCTGAGCACCAGGCTTCGAAGATGCGCCACTTTTGTGCGTATAGGGACTGTGTTGACCCGGCACGGGCATTTTGTATAGTTGTCACCACGTTCTCAGGCAGACCCGACGCCATCAGCCTGTCTTTTTCAGCTAACAGGCTGGAAGTAATTCCAGATCCTGGCCTAAACAGCTGGGCTGTGACTTCCTGTGTGAGACTTTGAGGGTCCACCAGGTTGGGGAGCGGGCCTCCACGTTGATGTGTTAACAGACTTCCCTGATCGAGTCTCCTCGAAGACAGATGGAGTCTATTAATTTTATTAGAATGAGTTGGGACAGGAAAGCTACTGTTTCCCTCCAAAACAGGATTTTTTATTGGGTTGAGGGGCTGCTGCTTCTGTAAACGAGCAGACCTCCTGATTCCAATTGTTGTCCCCCCAGGTGGGATACTGTGTGGGGACAAGGTTGATGCAGCTTTGTGAGGAAAATCACGTGCTGCTCTTCCATTGCTCGAGCGTTACGTGTCCTTCATGAATAATAAAGGAGCAGCAGCAATGTGTGAACGTGGGGATGATCCTTTGTGACCGGCAGACTCAAGATAATTTGTTGATAAGGAGCCCAGTTTCCTTTCAAAATCAGGAGGAAAATTCTGGTTCAACTCCGATCCTTTTACACGCACAGTAACGTGATCACAGCCATTGCTTAGAGGGTGTGAAAAATGTGTCTGCCTTGGGGCGTCCGACGTGCTCTCCTGTGGTGCAAACCTGTCACGTGGTTGTCTGGTTAGTGTATTAGCCGGCCCCTTGCTCATAATGGAGCGGGGACTGGGACACGTGCCCTTTCCCACCTGCCTCTACGAGAGGTGTAGGGTCTGTTCGCAGACGCCTCTGGGTCTGTCTTCTGGAGACAGGTCCAGAGGCACCTTGCTGGGGCTTATTGAATAGGCTGAACCCCATGAGCCGTGAGGGAGGGGGATATGCCCCCCCTTTATGACGGCCGACAGGCCAGAGGCCAGTCCTGTTGATGTTATTTGTGTTAGTGTGTTTTTTTTCTCAATAAAACAGGGATGTGCTGTTTTACGAGTTTTATTCGTGCTTACGTGCAACGACATACATGATTTGATGTCACTCACAGCAGGGAGAACATGGTTTGTGCATGCAACAGAGTTATCAGCCATTTGTACTTTGCTACAAATAAAGTCTGAACAAGGTGCGAACACTCCCGTTACCGCGTGGGCGGGAGGTCGTCTAAAATGTAAACGTGAGCCTGGTTCATCAGGCACGTTTTTGACGAGTGTCCCGGTTCGCCGAGGAGGCCCTATGCCTGCTCGCTTGGCGTGGGACAAACCTATTTTTACTCCATGCGTGCTCGGAGCGAGGTTGGTTCGGCGGGGGTCTCTGCCGAGGCTCCTCCTCGTATGCTGTCCGCTTCTGCGGTGGCGCACGCGTCGTCGAGCGGTGCCGCGGCTGTGCAGGTCTGCTTCCAGCGGGCTCTCTGGGGGGGGCGAAACTCCGACGAGGAATGCCCACCCTGAGGGCTTCAGCCTGCCTGCGCCTTTGGTCCAGCTTGGTTTGGATTCGCTCCAAAGTCTGGCCAAAAAGTCCCTCCGCTTCTATCGAGTGGTGGAGAAAAGGCACCTTTTGTCCCTCCGGTAAATCCGTCAACGTCATCCACAGGTGGCGGAGCGCGATGACCACTTCCGCCATACCTCTGCCCTGAGCCACAGCAGCTGTCCCCATCATACGGAGGACGAAGTCTGTAGCTCTGCGGGCTTCGTCCAGTAATTCGGCAGCAGCTTGCTTATCCGAGGTTTCCTGCAGTTGTTGGAGTTTTTCTGCGAGGTAAGCCTGCATCATCGCTGACGCGTTCATGGCGCGCGCTGCGAGTCCTTGAGCTCTGTAGCACTTCTCGAGAAGCGACGCTGAGGCTCTGCAAGCTTTGCTAGGGAGAGTCGGCTTTGTTCCTGATGATCTGGAAGCTAGATGGGACGCTAGCGTGTCCTCAATCTGAGGTGCATTAGCTATTCCCACCTGATCCATGCCCTCCACGTCGAGGAATTGTGAGAGAGGGAGGAGCATGGGCGCTCGTGGCTGAGGCCAGGTGCGGGTCAGTTCCGTGAGGAAGTCTGGGAACATGGGCATCCTTTGCCTTGTTGCAGCCTGTTGTTTTGAATAAAAATAGTTCCCCGCCAGCCTCGTGACCTGTTGGCGAGGTGGGGGTTCCGGCCAGGGGATGTTCAACGCGTCCGCTGCTCTGTGGCACAGGTCGAACAGGGCCGGGATGGAGAAGTATGTTTCAGGGAGCGCAGGTATCGGGGTCCTGGGGAGGTCCTCTCCCGGATCCTCGATCTCGAGTTCTGGTTCCTCTGCTGAAAATTCGCCAGAGGCTGAGATGGAGATCTCGTCTTCATTCATCATGCCACTAGTGTCGAACTCGACTGTTAGGTCCACCATGGGAGCAAGCGGGTGAGGGCTGTCGCCCCATTCGATGTGCGTGCTGTCGTGTAGAGCCATGTGTTGGAGCTCTGGGGTTGGAGTGAGGGTCTCCGTGGTGTCTGGGTTCTGTGGACCAGCTGAGCTTCCCACGGCCTTAGCCACGAGGTCCACCCGATGCCGTAGCACCGTATCCAACATCTGGCTGCAGTGTGGGCAAGAGTCAGGTGCGTCCAGAGCTTGTCTTGCATGAAATATACCCAGGCAGACTGGACAGGCCTCATGGGTGTCCGTCGCTGCGAGGGAAAATCCACAGCCGCTGGGACAGACGCGCGAGGTTGGGCTCGCCGTCCCGCTGGCTTTCCTTTGAAGTTTTGTCTTTCGCTTTCCCTTCTCCGGAGGCATGTCCATTGTGTCCCTGGGCAAGACACTTAACCCCGAGTTGCTCCCGGTAGGTCTGGATGGCGCCTTGCAAGGCAGGCTACCACTACCCGTGTATGAATGTGTGAATGAATGGGTGGATGGCTGGTATTGTAAAGCGCTTTGGGTTCCTCACAGGGGGCTATAAAGCGCTATATAAATAAGCTCCATTTACCATTTACCATTTACCATAAGGCGAGCGAGACCTTCCAGAATCTTTTTTCTTCTTTGTTCGAGTGTCTCCTCCGTCGTGTCGCTTTCGCTGGCTAGCCCGCTAAGTATGATTAGCCGGGGTAGTTGTTGTGGCGCAGTTATAACGCCGTTGAGTGAAGCAACCTGTGGAGAGAGGAGAGAAGAAAACTTCGAGGTTATAAAAATGTGCTGGGCTAGCTTTCACTAGTCCAGCAGTACGCAGGGAAAAATTCTCTGTGCGCTCTGTGCAGGGAGCGAGCTCACCTCAAGTTGAGCGATGGAGCAGCAGAGAAGTCCCGCGAAGAGAGGTAGTTCAGGTTTTTGCGAGGTGAAGGGCAAAAAAGAGACAGTTGGAGGGGGTGTCAGTCGCCTAAGTATCTAAAGGGCGGTACCTCTGGCGCTGGGTGACGCCCCCTGCCGTAAAAGGCGTGAATGTATTCCTTCAGGTAATCGCGCGGGGGCGCAATCCCCCAAAGCAAGTATGTTGCACAGAGAGACCAAACTGAAAGGGAACTGGAGTTTCTGTGTTTGTTCAGTCCAGTTTATTTTTGTTGAGCCAGTTTGCAAATAAATCAGACAAAAAGAAACAGCAAATACGCTGCTGTAAACTCAAATCCAAAGTGGGTCAGTTCAGACTAGTACAGTCTGTCTGAGGAAAACAGACATGTATACAGTATTGGAGTAGATCCTAATGTGAGTTCAGTTTTCTATAGTCTTCACATGATGGGGAGTTGTGACGTAAGAGGACAAACCAGAAAATATGATCTCATGACAGAACATGTTGAAGTTGTAGAGTAAAGAGTTAAAAGTTGATTGGTTTACTCATCTCCAACAACGCTGCAGCTTGGGACTTTTAAAACGTGACATAAACTCCAGATCACAGTGTAGCACTGCCTACAGACAGAAACACTCATAGGAGAGTTAAACTCTGCCATTTTTAAACGCCGTTCTTCTATTCCTCATGCCTTTTCAAGGATAAAACAATCATTGTTGCTGGAACAGTTTTACATTTTTAATCATGAAAACAAACAAATAAACCATCCAGGTCCATGTTTTCTACAGAGACCGTGTTCATTACCACATTATGAACTATTTTAAATAAAAGGCCTAGAGAGCTAACTTTGAACAGGACCTGATGCAGTTCAGTGTTATCACCTCTCATCACCAAACAGTTCTTCGTCCAGACAACAGAATTTGTGTAATCATATCTGGTCCTGATGATTGCCCTCCAGTGAGAGTGTAAACCATGATTCAAGCCACGCTGACAGCTGTAATTCAGGCCCAGAATGAGACTGGATTGTTACTGGGCTGAATTATTGCTCGCTGGAGTCAGAGGTCGACACACAGCAGCACGTTTATCCTCTGACAGTTATGATGGTCTCTTTGTTGCTGTCAGATTTGCTTCAGACTCATATTTGATGGTTTCTCAGGTTGGAGCAGTGTCTGCTCTTCCTCACCTGGTCATGACCATCATTGTGCCTTTAGGAGGCCAGTTGGCCGACTACCTGCGGACCCACAACATCATGTCCACCACGACGGTTCGTAAAATCATGAACTGTGGAGGTGAGGATGTCATCAGGTGGCTGACGGTTCCTTGTGGTGTTGCAGATGTTTCTCCTGAGTTATTTATCGTCTGCCTGCTTTCAGGGTTTGGAATGGAGGCGACGCTCCTGTTGGTGGTGGGTTACTCTCACAGTAAGGGGGTGGCCATCTCTTTTCTAATCATGGCTGTGGGCTTCAGTGGGTTTGCAATATCAGGTGAGGCTGGATTATTATTTGGATGATTATTTAGTACTGCACTGACTTCATGAACTGTACTCCTTTTGCTGTAGGTTTCAATGTGAACCATTTGGACATTGCTCCCCGCTACGCCAGCATCCTTATGGGGATTTCAAACGGAGTGGGAACTCTGTCAGGGATGGTCTGTCCACTTATAGTTGGAGCAATGACAAAGAACAAGGTGAGTGTGTCTTGATGGGAACAGTAAAATTATTTTAAACCCTCAGCGAATATTCAATTCAGTTTATTTACAGTATATAGCACCAATACAAAACAAAGTTGTCTCAGGACACTTTACAGGAACATTTTCATACCGGTATATAAAAAAGCCAATTAGTAAAGTTCTCTATCTAAAGAAGCCAGCCGACTCATTGAATATGAAAGTTATGCACCATAACTCATGTTCCCTGAAGGGAACGAGGTGCAACACATTGACTATGGGAATTGTGCCGCCGCGCGGTTCACCTTAAGTAATACAATCACACCTTTTCTAAAGGCAGGTGGGCGTCAGCATCAGCAATGAGGCCCTGCCCTCTTTGCATAAAAGGGGCTGACGCCCCACCTTCATTCTCAGGGTGCACTTCACCGAGCTTAGGCATTGAAAGGGCAAACATGTGTTGCACCTCGTTCCCTTCCTTCAGGGAACATGAGTTATGGTGCATAACTTTCAGTTCCCTTATCAGTCAGTACACTCTGACATTGACTGGGAACGTAATTCAATCACGCCCTGGAAATGCATGCTTGTGAGAACTTTATGCCTTAGACTACAGGCGTCAGCTGCTCTGTCGTCGACAACAGCACTTTATTCATAAAGTAAACCTGTCAAATTTGCAATCACTTGTTTATTTTTGTAACAATTTTAGCACTATCAAACTACCCTATAACAGGCTTCTACATAAATGTATAGATATTTCCACTAATTGAAATAATTTAATATCAGTAAATAATGTTTACAATTCTGGAGCAGCAGTAGCTTAGTGGTCAGTAATGTTCTTGTAATTGTGAGACCGCAGGTTTGAGCCCAGGTTGTGTCAGACAGGGCATCCGGTGAAAAATATTTGTGAACATTATCATGTGAGTACACTCACTGTGCAACCCTTGAAGAAGAGAGAAGCTGAAAGAAAAACAACAATAATAATGTTCAAGTTTATCTAGAGAACACTGTGATGTTGCAAGAGGAATTGTTCTATAAAACCAAACACTATTACACTATGCACTCAACTGAAAATTATAAAACAAGCTCGAAGGCATCTGTAAACACAAATAATGCAATTGTGAGACCAAAATATTAATTTGATTTTAAATGATAAGCAACCTTGGACCTTCTTAATCCCACTGGCACATCTTCCATGAGGAACGCAGAGTCGGGGGACTTGGGGGTTGGCCTGTCCATGATTGTGGATGAGGTCACCGAGGTAGTTCAAAAGCTCTGCAGCGACAGGACTCCAGGGGTGGATGAGATTTACACTGATTTCCTTAAGGCTCTGGATGTTGTGGGGCTGTCTTGGTTGACACGTCTTTGTAACGTTGCAGGGATATCGGGGGCAGTGCCACTGGATTGGCAGACTGGGGTGGTGGTTCCCCTCTTCAAAAAGGGGGACAGAAGCGTGCGCTCCAATTACAGGGGAATCACTCTCCTAAGCCTCCGTGGTAAGGTCTATTCAGGGGTACTGGAAAAGAGAGTCCAATCGTTGGTCGAACCTCAGATCCAGGAAGAACAATGTGGGTTCCATCCTTGCTGTGGAACACTGGACCAGCTCTTTACCCTCACTAGGGTCATTGAGGGCTCATGGGAGTTTTCCCAACCAGTCTAAATGTGTTTTGTGGACTTGGAGAAGGCTTCTGACTGTGTTCCTCAGGGTACACTGTGGGGTAGGGGCCCATGGTTACAGGCTGTTTGGTCTCTGTACAAGCTGTGCGAGGGTTTGGTTCACATTGCTAGTAGTGAGTCAGACCCCTTCAGGGTGGGTGTTGGACTCCACCAGGGCTGCCCATTGTCACCAATTATGTTCATATATTTTATGGAAAGAATGTCTTGGTGCAGCCAGCTGGCAGAGTGAGTCCGGTTTGGTAGTCTCAGGATTCCTTTTCTGCTCTTTGCAGATGATGTGGTCTTCTTGGTGCCATTGTGCCAAGATTTTCAGCTCTTACTGGAGCGGATCACAGCTGGGGTGAAAAATGGCACCTCCAAATCTGAGGCCATGGTCCTCAGTTGGAAAATGGTGGATTGCTCTTTTTGGGTCAAGGGTGAGGTTCTGTTTCAAGTGGAAGAGTTCAAGTACTTTTGTATCTTGTGGAGTTCAGTTCACGAGTGAGGGAAGAATGGAGCATGAGATTGATAAATGGATTGGTGCAGCGTCTGCAGTATTGCAGACTCTGTGCTGGTCCATTGTGGCCAAGAAGGAGCTGAGTTGTAACACAAAGCTCTCTGTTCACCAGTCAGTCGACGCTCCTACGCTCACCTTTGGTCATGAGCTCTGGGTAGTGACTGAAAGAATGAGACTGTGAAATTAGTTTCCTCTGTATGGTAGCTAGACTCTCCCTTAGAAATAGGGTGAGAAGTTCAGTTATCCTGGAGAGACTCAGAGTAGAACCGCTGCTCCTCCACATCGAGAGGAGCCAGTTGAAGTGGTTTGGGCATCTTGTAAGGATGATCGCTGGGAACCTCCCTAGGGAGGTACTTCAGGCATGTCCGGCTAGGAGAAGAATCCGGGGAAGACCCAGGAAACAGCTGGAGAGACTATGTCTCTCTGTTGGCCTGGGAGCACATTGAGGTCCTCCCAGAAGTGCTGGAAGAGGTGGCTGTGGAAAGAAATGTCTGGACCTCCCTGCTCAAGCTGCTGCCCCCGAGATCCGACTTTGGATCAAGTGGAAGATAATGGATGGATGGATGGATGGATGGATGAATGATAAGCAAATGTTTGGAAAAAGGCAAACACAGCCTTCCAGCACAAGTACAATACATTATTTATGAAAAACGGTGAAGGCATATTCATGGTTGGGGACTTTTTTTGTGTGCATCTCCCCCAAGAAAACAATTGTCATGAAAGATATAAATTATTCCTACAACATAGATTCTGCCAGAATGAACAGAATGAAGGTAAGGTAAAAAAAAAAAAAGGCCATATCACAATTAACAAAGTAACTGTTGATTTGGATGTTTCCATCTACTTTTAGGACTTGCATGGTGGTCTCTTGATCACCTGAGTGATATTTGTACAGAAATAAACATTTGAAAGTAAAAACTTTCACTGTATCTTATGAATGCCTTTACTCTTGCTCCATCTCTGTCTGTTCTCAGACCCGTGAAGAGTGGCAGTACGTCTTCCTCATTGCCTCCCTTGTGCATTATGGAGGGGTGATATTTTATGGGATCTTTGCCTCCGGGGAGAAGCAGCCATGGGCAGACCCTGAAGAAACCAGCGAGGAGAAGTGTGGCTTTGTGGACGAGGATGAGCTCGCCGAGGAGACGGGCGACATAACGCAGGGATACGGCGCAATGGGCGGCCCGGCTAAGAGCTACGGGGCCACGGCACAGTTGAACGGAGGATGGGTCCAGGACTGGGACAAGACGGAGGAATACGTTCAGGAGCCAGCAGGAAAGATGTACGCCCAGCGTGGCTACTCTTAAACCGCCCAGCTGGGGTGAGCCTGCTGTGAAAACAGACTCTCCATCGCGGATTGCACAACCCGTAGACAGATATTCCAATTCATTTTGTGTGTTCAAGTAGTTTCAGATGAAGTGTAAAGAAATAGAAATAATTACAAAGCAGAAAAATATCCTCAGTAGATTCCCATGTTTCTCTTCACACGTGCACACCGTAGGGCTTCACCTTACATACAGAAAGTGTTTGCAAAGCACACTGCTGATCTGCGTTGAACGACTCAGACACCCAAACCTCATCGATCTACTTGAACAACGTGAGCCAGACGACGCTGCAGTCGACCATCATGTAGGGGTTTTCTCTAAAAATACTACTCTAATTGCACTGAAACTAGAAGTGTTCGGAAAACAAAAAATCTAACGTGTTTCATGATGTACTGTACATATCTGTATGCTGTTTCTGTGAGAATATTGTGAATTTTGGGTCACTGATCTGTGTTAACATTAAATATAAAAGGCCATATTTTTCATGGACAGTACCTCCTCAGGGAGACGACGTCTGCTTTGCAAAAAAGGTCTTCATCTTCTTCAGTGAGGCCTACAAATACAAGACAAAAACAGCGTGAGTGAAGTTGACTCGTAGAGTTTTAGTGTGTGTTCGTTGCATGAATTTGCTCAGAGCATTGTTCCAGATGCAGCCGCCTCTCGGTCACCTATAGTCCTCGCTCAGCCAACTTGCTTTGTCCTTGGATAAGTGTCTTCAGCCATTATAAAAACTACAATGAAGTTTCCATATCAGGTTGTGACGAGCGACTAATCAAAGAGGTTTCACAGACAACGGCTCAGACGACATTGTTCATTGGTGTTTGGTGTACATCGCAATAAATTCTGTGTACCAGCTGCCACCTGTTACATCCCGTTCTGTAGAGTAACACTAGCTTGCTGTATCTGACTGTACTTGTTTTGGAGTCATGTGATCAGCATTAAGGTGTGTGTTTTAACGGGTTCCTGGCGTCTGGATTGTCATCTTTAGCGCTCATGAAGCAGAAGATGTTGCATATTGAACAGCGAGGAATGACATGCAAACATCTTAGTTGTTGGTGACCTCTTGATGTTTCTTGGTTGTTGTCCTGACCATCGCAAGTACTTTAAAGGGATGGTTCAGATCTTTGGAAGTGAGATTCTGTGAACGCTTGTTGGAGATAGCTCTTTGAATGGTCTCAGTTTGGAGAAATAGATTAATATTAATAAAATAATTGCTAGTGGTCCATGCAAATCCAGTTTTATAAACCACTACACTGCTGTCAGTTTTGCATTAGGCAGAGCACTGCTTCCTACATGTTGAGGGATTACATGATTATTCTAGTAGAAGTATTTTGATATTGGTGTAGAAGTGCTACAGCTAGCTGCTGGTTCTATTTGCGCTTGCAGTTATTCATAATTATACAATAATGTTCGCAGGAATCGTTATATATATACAGTATATATTTTTTTGAAACCAGAGTAGAATAAAAGTCTTTTTACAAACTGAAGTTGTTTAAAGAGCTATCTGAAACTGGTAAGATATTAACTGCTCATAACCTTCCCACAGAACCCCACTTCTTAAACACTTAACTGTGCTTTTAACGACACATTGATATTGTAAACATTTGAGTGGACCACATGAATTAAATAGATGGCTCTTCCACTTGACTTTATTTGCTTTTGAAACACTTTATTCTTCATTTGCTTTATGAAATCTGCAAGAATGTTTAAAATATATGAATATATAAGAATGTTTAGATGACCAAAAGATGCTATTATGGCTTCGTGCCAGAGGTTTATGTAAACAGATAAATGTGATTTTTCGCTGATCTATTATTGTGTTTAACGAAGAGGTATGTTGATGTCAAAAAGTGTTATAAAAATACCATATGCTTTTATAAAAAAAATAACCAAAAACTTCACATGTTGTCCTGTGTTTTGGTGATTTACAGTACCGGTACTCCTCACAACCCTGGGCAGACTATTTAACCATGTCCACGTTTCTCATTGGAAAATCAATGTTAGAGGCGTCTGGAGAGCAAAGAGATTAGTGGAGCTCGTACACTTACAGGAACAGTAATGTTAATGCTGGTAGATTTAACGTCCTTACAAACAGGACTGCTGGCTGTAGCTGCTAAGACTTTTCAATTTAATTTGCAGTGAAGAAGCTGAAGAAGGTGTCATGACTCATGTTGGTGAATCAAAGTGCACTGCAGCACCGACGAACAAAGATCACATCAGGAAACAAAAAGTAGCACAAATATGGAGATAACAGGGCGTCATGGTGGATTTGTTTTCCTGGATATTTTTTTCTTGGGGTTCTGATACTTCAATCTCAGAATTCTGACATTAACTACGGTGCACCCGTCGGCCACCGGCCAACAAAAAAAACTTTTTTTTTTGTTTCACCATGGCCCTTAAACTGTTTTGTACACAACTGTGAGAATGTGAGGTAGAATATTTTCAGGACCTTGCTGCACATTTTTCTCCTTAAAATCTGCATCATTTGCTCTATTTTTAATGTCTTGTGCTTCTTTAAGCTTTTAATTATTCTGCTTTTAGCTTAGAGCTTCCATGAATTTGGATTTTATTTGCTGATTTTAGCTACTGTTGTGCTACTTTTGGTTTAAGCTAGCAGTTTGCTATTTTTAATTAACCTTTTGCTCATTATAGCATAGTAACTAAGCTTAGCTGTTTTTAGATAGTAGCCAGTGTTTAATACTTCTAGCTAGGGTTTTGCTATTCCCTTTTAGCTATTTTGTTTCTTTTGACTTTTACCTAGCCTGGTTAAAACCAGACCCTTGTCTTTCACTTCGCTTTG